>JAGDYQ010000121.1:2049479-2060972 GCA_021962125.1 Bulinus truncatus
TTGTACTTTAGTTTCAGTTACGTATTGCTTATAAATATTTGTATCAAACTTACATTTACTACTGGTTTGTGTATGATTTCTTTGGTGGGTTTTATTCTTAAAGTCAGTTACAGAACAAGTGTAGATACTGTTGTCTTCACAACTGCCAACGTTAGGTGATGTTATCGTTAAGGTTTTATTTTCCAATTGATAAACACTATTATTGAATGTTATCATCTGGTGACCTTGTAAAGCGTTTCTTATTTCAATCAACTTAGGATACCAGTTAACGAAGCATGCTAATTCTTCATCATCTTTTGGACTCACAGTGAAATTTATTTTGAATTTTCCTGTTTATAAATGGAGAAAAATTATATTTTTTTTAGAAAAAGAATAGAAAACCTCAGAGGAATAACTATATTATTTTCTTATAAGGTAAATTGGAAAAAAAGTTTTATAGTTTACATAGTTGCTCTCCATGGTAAACGGACGTGAAAGTAACTCATTCTTACTTACAGACCTCTGTAAGTGATTTTTTTTTTCTTCTAATTACTTTTATTTCTGATAACAATAACCTCCATAAATGTGTACAATATGAAACAATTTTACTCGTTCTTGGAGAAATATCACAAAAATTTCATTCAACATAATTATGTTTTCATAACTTATTGTGACGTGTAGAATTTGACCTCTACTCCACCACCTTCAGTTCACCACCGGGTCAAGGTGCCAGCCGCCATATTGTGTAGAATCGTTTCATCGACGTCGCCCCCCCCCCCACCAATCGTTTCACTGACGTATTCCCCCCCCCCAATCGTTGTACCAAACGTATTCGCCACCCCTAACCCCCGACCTTATAAAAGTTAAGTTAGAACAAGAGAATACACAGCAGTCGGCAGAGAATAAGCAGTAGAGTGGATAGTAGTAGAGTATAGTGCTGAGAGTAGACATAGATAGATATAAGTAGCTAGAAGAGAAGTGTATTAAGTTTTATTAAGGTGATATTAAAGTATTGTGTATATAGTGTACTGCACTGAGTTTTGTTATTTATACATAAGTGTAAATTGTATCGTAACATATTAGGCGATCCTACGCCTTGTAAATTATAGCGTAACATTTATAACTTTACACTTATGTACAGCGTTCTTTATATATCTGACTGTGACAAATTCAATGGATAATTAATACTTCGAAATAAACAAAGACCCAAGCTATGAACTTTTAGCTAATACTTCGAAATAAACCTAGATCCAAGCTATGAACATCTAGCTAATACTTCGAAATTAAACTAGACCCAAACTATGAACTTCTAGTTAATACTTCGAAATAAACTTAGACCCAAATTATGAACTTCTAGTCAATACTTAGAAATAAACCTAAAACCAAGATATAGGCTTACTAGCTTTGCCCAATAAAAAATAAAATTAAAAAAAAAAAATTACTAGGAAAACTGTGTGCTAAACTTGTTTAGTCTCTAGCTATTATTCAAAATGTACAGATATCAGACTTTTAATTTTCAAGTAGTCTATTACAATTAAAACGAAACATAGATTTCTCTTCAACAACAATATTTTAGCTAACTGTATAAAAAAACATCTTTGTTATAGCAAGTGACATAGCTCTTCAGTTTAAAGTAAACACGTTCGTACACATGTTTGTATCAAACTAACATATGATTTTGATCCTGGAAAATTGGTTTTCACATATCTACTCACTATAAATGGGTACCTGACTTACGTTTGAGACACAACTGTGGACGAGGTTACAAATCAGCCCCGTAGCGTGAAAATTCTACAGCCGGGCCCAGGCATTCTACAGAAGGGGCCAGGCAATAGCAGGGCGGCCAAGAAATAGATGTTACTAAGTAGAGCAAACATGCAGTAGGGGCCAGACAAAACGAGAGGGGGCCCGGCCCCCTGGCCCCTTTGCACGCTACGAGCCTGTTACAAATACAGCTGAATTTTACAATTCATCTTCCCCGATGGCCCTTTTGGATTTGAACTTATGATTTATATATATTTTTAATAGTAAATTTAAACAGAATATTATGATTTTTTTTCATTTCCAACAGATTAAAATTTTACCTGGAGGGTTTACTGTAAATGTGAAGTCTAGTCCTAGTCTCAATGCAGTAAGAAGATATACTGTACTTTGTCCATAATCAAAGACTGTGACATTTCTGATGTGTAGTGTAAAATTGTGTCGGTTAATCTTTGTATCCTTTACTTTCCATAAAAAAGTAATACCATTATATGTATTGTTTTGAATAATCCATCGATTTTCGATTTTCAAAATCGGAAAACTTCCTGTAGAAACATTGGCGATGACACAAACAGAGATATCAAGGGGTGTATGCAGAGAAGCCACAAAGGTTTTATTCTCATCCTCTATGTTGCAAAGTCTTGGATGTTCTGATACTGTTAAGCTATTTATTACTGCAAATTTCAAGAAATATAAAAAAATACCAAAGTTAGATATAGTTTATATACATTGCGGGAGGGGGGCAGAAATATATACAATATTTTTTATTATTTGCTTGATAGAAAATTCACTCAACCAGTGATTTCCACCGTGATGGTTCTAGAAATTTCAAGGAAATCTAGCATTATTTGTCACAAGTTGACTAAACATTATATCGTCATCCAATACTATGTCCTAATATTTCCTCCTTTCACCAGAACTTGATCGCTCAGACAGTGTCAGTACACAATGTGAAATAATAATGGAGCAGGCAATATAGGACTGAGGGGTTGATATTCCACAGGTAAATTATTATGTGTGTGAATACGTGGGGGGTAAATTTCCCCTCCAACAGCACCCAAAGATAGGATGTTGATACCAGATAGATGTTACTGACCATTTGTTAGCTGATGAAATGTGACTCATACAACGTGTTCACTAGAGAAGTTGGCAGTGTGTAATTGGGGACAATCTAGGCCTGAACACGGTATGTATCATAAGTGTAACTTAGGAGCAAGAGGTTAATATGAACAAGCAAAAATTAAGCCTGCAAAAACAGGACGTTTAAGAGCATTTTCATGTATAAATAGAGAGGGAAGTAAGTCATGTTTAATAACTGTTACAAAAATAAATAATGATTACGCCCCTTTATTTAGCTTTTTATAATCTATATATATGGGCATTTAGGAATCTTGCCAAAGTCCATTGACCCTGATGATAGGTCCTATCACCAAAATGAACTTTACATGCATCATTATCATGGGCCAAGACCCACAAAATGATAGTATACGCTATGGGTCTAGGATTTTTATGATTTGTTCAGAGATCTAAGTTTGATAAAAGACAGACAGACAAAACGGGAACAATAGAGCATTTTTTTTCGAAAATGCTCTAAAAATCAGACCGACGCTTGTTATCATTGACGGAGCAATGACCAGGCTTGTCCAAGGTTTGGTATATTCGGGCGAGATGCAGGGAGCATCTCGACGCATTCTTTGAGTTATCGCTTCTTTCTGATGAACGACTGGTGTTCTATTTCTGCACGTACTTAAACCCAACGCTGTACACTGAGTCCAGCCGGAGAGATCTGAGACTAGGATCTCGAAAGATGGGTTGGCTGAGCTGGTGGAGTAACAGAAAAAATGTGTGATGCTGGCCCGACAATTGATTAGAAAAAATCCTGTCACTATGAGGTTAAAGATTAAGTGTGCAACTAGGCGTGGATTCTTAGATCATCACGACATGCACAATAATGTCGAGCCCATTATTAGCCATCCAATATTATTAAGTTTTCAATTTACCGCACTGGAAGTAGGCTCTTTTGAAGGCTTTGAACAACTTAAGGTGGGATAATTGGTAGAAAAAGCTAAAGTAAACGAGATAAAGGGGAGAGAGATATTTAATGAGAGAAGAACCATTCTATTTTTGTATGTAAATATCAATATGTTTGTTTAACAAAGTGTTGAACTACTTCATTACTTTTATCCACGTACTGGATAGTAAAATATATAAATACGCCTGTTAAATCATAGAGGTCTACATCATAAACCCACAATGCAACGACCGATGTCAGACAGAGATTGACAAGATGTGTATGTGAATTCCCATTAAGTATGAGATGAAAACTTTTAGATCCTATAGACCACTGATTGATCATCCCCGAGATAACATATAGTGCAATGGCCATGGGGGCACCACGTGAGATACAGCTAGGGGCTTTCATCATGACCTGAAATATCTAATGCTCCTCACCGGAGATTAAACCAGGGACCTTCAGGTGTAGAGTGGAGTGCTTTATTGCAAGAACATCAGTCCTCCGAACAAAAATATCGCACACCTAAATGGTTGCAATTTTTACGTTTTGTAGTGCCCTTCTTTTATCACCAATTCCCCACAACCGGTGGGTATGTTTTACTAGGTCGTGATAGCACCTGCATATAGACATGATTATTTTTTTTTCATGAAACAAAATTTTTGCTAACCCTCATTCAAAAAGTTGGCAATATTTTAAGAAATAATACGCTTTTAGTCTATTGTTTATCAATTGATAGATATACCCCCCCCCACACACACACACAGAAGATAATGATTAAAATAAGCCATCGTTAACGAATGTTTGTTTTCATTTATATATACATCATATATTTACATCATGCCAACTAAATGTTAAACTAAAGAGAAACAATATTTAATTGATCACTGATCGCGCACGTTAATGACGTCATAACCCCCCCCCCCTCCTCACATGTTCCCTATTTATTATACGACAATTTGTAGAATTAATTTTCTGTTATTTTACACATACAGCTGTAGAAAGTAATTAAAGCTAAGTAAAAAACATGTTAATGATTAGGAGTGGGTGTCACATGGCACCTCAATTTCCCGAGCAAGGCCAGGTATTAAACAGTTGGTATATTGTATAAGTATATTAGCTTTGAACCATTAATGTATACGTCAATTTCGTGTGATTTTTTTTTTATCATTTGTTTTAAATAAAAACCGTATCAATTGCTATTCTGATTTTAGGAATTTATTAATTAAATCATTTCAAGTGTGTGTGTGTGGCTTGAAAGATGGTAAAAATTTAATATTATTAATAAACAATATCAAAGTAACTCACCTTGTGACATTAGCAAAGCATTTGCTAATGCGTTGAAATAACCAAATCTCCAAAAAATCCAACTTTTCTTTTCAAAATAGACACAATATCTCTTTAGCATTTTCGATGTTTGGAATTTATTATGAAAGTTGCAAGAAACATTGTTTTTGGAGTCTTTTTGAAAAATGTGTTGCATCTATAAATTGTCATTTTGACGGTCATTTAATTCATGATTTAATAGCAGCAAACGTCAGTTTTCATGTAATTTATCAAATCTAAACATCTATTTATTATCAAGAAATTATTTAACGAAATAGATGATTTAAAATGTATCAGTTAATATTCTGCCTGCATTAAGAAGGATGGTATATAGTCCAGTAATATATAAAATATACGAATCGATAATTAATTCTTTCCGTTCTCATCAATACATGGCCGCCTCGTGGTAGAGGGGGGGGGGGCTCAGCTCGAAACACTTGTCAGGAGCCCAGGTCCTGGGTAACTACGTCTTATTCAAAATTGAATTAATTTATTTTGCTGCAAATTTAGACCAAGAGGGGCCACCGTAGTTTTAGTTTGTCAGTGACCTAGAATTCCTGACATCGGGCATGAACGCAAAAGTAAATGTTAATTTCGTAAACACTTTTAACTAGCTGTCATATTATTCTGTTTAACAGTTTCTCCTTAGGGTTTCTCAAATCCCGATATTTCTGTTATCCAGGGATGCCGGAATAATTAGGATATGATCCCGCTTATTTCAACTGCCGTGCATCCACCACTGTCCTTTTTTTTTTTTCAAAACAAATTTTACTACCTCATCTTATGGAATAGATCGAAAAACACAAACAGAACATGTGTACGATTTCAATAGGTTACACGTTTAATTTAAATGTTCAAACGTCTGTTTTGTTTAAAGAATTGATATTATCCTTTACTTTGTTTTAAAAATTGATATTATCCTTTACTTTGTTTAAAGAATTGATATTATCCTTTACTTTGTTTAAAGAATTGATATTATCCTTTACTTTGTTTAAAGAATTGATATTATCCTTTACTTTGTTTAAAGAATTGATATTATCCTTTACTTTGTCTTATTTAAAAAAAAAATACCAAACACCAAAAAGACACTGACGTCCATTATAACTAAATTCAAATAACCACTTTGTGTGTGAAGTCCCAGTAAGGATGAAATGGAATCTCATAGGTCCAATAAACTACTTTCGAAACGGCTTTAATGGTGCCCTTAATTCATCCCCACTATACTCTATAGTGCAATGGCCATGGAGGCACCACGGAGGAAACTTTCATCATGACCTGAGATTGGTCCTCAACGGAGATCGAACCAGCGCTAAACTGCACGACCATCGGTATCCTCGAGAAAATAGCCACTGTAAAACACGTTCCTTCTTAGTTCATAATAATTAAAAAATGTCGTTTTCCATAAGTCTGCGTGTGGATCCTACAGCAGGAAACACATTAGATCCGTTTATTAAATTGAATATTTCCTACACCACTTGACATGTACATATGAACAAGCCATTATTGTTGTTTTTTTTATGAATATTGTTGACTACCGGTATTTCCCACTCTTCAACCTTCCACTTTGCCATGTTCTTCGCCAATGTATCGCTGAAGTTACAGATAACAAAAATAAAAAAAAAAAACCATCTCTTCAAACCTTGTATCATACTTTGTTATAGAAGAGAAAAAAAAGTAGTCCAAAGTTCAAAGTTTTATGAATGTTGAAAGAGTCAATTCGAGAATATCTGAAATTCCCAAAATGAACAACACTTAAAATAACCGAGATTTCCTGGGGTGTGGCCTATATAAAAAAAAAATTAAACAGGAAATCTTTTATATCACTGTCAGTGTTAAGAAAAGGGAACTTAAGACTGGTGCAACATGTATTTATGACGTTACTAAGGTCTTGTTGACTATTTTTGACATGACATTTAGTTTTTTTTTCTTTCCTAAAACTGCGGAAAGTTCATGTGATTAAACAGCAGGACCGACGGCGCAGTCATTATAAGGGATTTACAAAGGAGTCCAAAGGCTAAGACAAATACCATAGTTATATATAGGCATACTAGGTGATTTATTAGCCCTGTTATTCATCCCCTACACATCAGATAGTGCAATGTCCTTGGTAATACCACGAGCGATATAGAGCAGATCAAACTAGTGACCCTCAGGTTGAGCACTTCACTGCACGACCACTCGTCCCTTCCCTAGTCCATGTATCAATATCAACAAAAACGATATCCGAACCCAAATAATACTTTTTTTGCCGATAGCCCTAAAATATATCTGAATGAAAACATCATTTGGTCCAGGGACCTTCGTGGTAGATATGACGACGTAATTTGGTCCAGGGACCCTCGTGGTGGATATACGTAATTTGGTCCAGGGACCCTCGTGGTGGATATGACGACGTAATTTGGTCCAGGGACCCTCGTGGTGGATATGACGACGTAATTTGTTCCAGGGACCCTCGTGGTGGATATACGTAATTTGGTCCAGGGACCCTCGTGGTGGATATACGTAATTTGGTCCAGGGACCCTCGTGGTGGATATGACGACGTAATTTGGTCCAGGGACCCTCGTGGTGGATATGACGACGTAATTTGGTCCAGGGACCCTCGTGGTGGATATGACGACGTAATTTGGTCCAGGGACCATCGTGGTGCATATGACGACGTAATTTGGGTCCAGGGACCCTCGTGGTGGATATGACGACGTAATTTGGTCCAGGGACCCTCGTGGTGGATATACGTAATTTGGTCCAGGGACCCTCGTGGTGGATATGACGACGTAATTTGGTCCAGGGACCATCGTGGTGCGTATGACGACGTAATTTGGTCCAGGGACCCTCGTGGTGGATATACGTAATTTGGTCCAGGGACCCTCGTGGTGGATATACGTAATTTGGTCCAGGGACCCTCGTGGTGGATATGACGACGTAATTTGTACCAGGGACCCTCGTGGTGGATATACGTAATTTGGTCCAGGGACCCTCGTGGTGGATATACGTAATTTGGTCCAGGGACCCTCGTGGTGGATATGACGACGTAATTTGGTCCAGAGACCCTCGTGGTGGATATGACGACGTAATTTGGCCCAGGGACCCTCGTGGTGGATATGACGACGTAATTTGGTCCAGGGACCATCGTGGTGCATATGACGACGTAATTTGGTCCAGGGACCCTCGTGGTGGATATGACGACGTAATTTGGTCCAGGGACCCTCGTGGTGGATATGACGACGCAATTTGGTCCAGGGACCATCGTGGTGCATATGACGACGTAATTTGGTCCAGGGACCCTCGTGGTGGATATGACGACGTAATTTGGTCCAGGGACCCTCGTGGTGGATATGACGACGTAATTTGGTCCAGGGACCCTCGTGGTGGATATGACGACGTAATTTGGTCCAGGGACCATCGTGGTGCATATGACGGCGTAATTTGGTCCAGGGACCCTCGTGGTGGATATGACGACGTAATTTGGTCCAGGGACCCTCGTGGTGGATATACGTAATTTGGTCCAGGGACCCTCGTGGTGGATATACGTAATTTGGTCCAGGGACCCTCGTGGTGGATATGACGACGTAATGTGGTCTAGGGACCCTCCTGATGGATATGATAACGTAAATTGGTTCAGTGACACTTAAATAAATCTACTCGTTTGTCATATAGTGAAACAGGGCCGTCATTATCTTTTTATGTGCCCTTTATATGGAGAGAAATATAGATACTTAGGGGCCCTAGGCAAAAGTAGGCTTACCTGCCTGGACCCAAAGTAGCAAAAATGTGTTGGCTACCGGAATATGGGGGTGGGTGTATTTCTTGTTGACCTATGCCTGAAAACACCACCGCCTGGAAGGTATAAGTGTATAGGGGTCATTGTGGGCCCTGTACGACACTCAATGGGCAATGCAGTTGACCCCATGTAACGAGAGCAAACCCTGTATTAACTTAGCATGTTCGTTAATGCAATAGACTTTGAAACGATCACTAATTTTTAGCTGTTATTTATTAAAGAACTTAACCTAACAGCTATATATAACTACACAGATTAGTAACCACCAAGCTTAAGGCTTATTTCCCGGAAAAAGAAAACATAATCTGTTGTACCCCCTTCACCCCCGTGGTTATTGAGCTGTGACAGATTTGAATACGATATGATTGTTTTGTGTGTACAGTTGGCGGGAAGGGGGGAGAGAGAGAGTGGATATACTCTACACAGTGGTATGTTGACATGATTCTTTTTAGGAATATAAACTATTTTAAGGGGACGGGTGGTCGTGTGGCGTAGAGCGCTCGTCCACGTAACATAAGGAGTAAAGTTCCCTTAGTCATAGAGGGGACCATCGGGGCAGATGAAGTGTAGAATTCATCTGTTTCTGTAGCCTCTGAATATGAATGGATTCGGTGGTTAGCACAACACAAAGAGGACTTCATTTCTCTAGCTGAAGCCTTGTACCATATGAAGCTGAATGGATTTGAGGGACTTTTAAGCTGTTTTCATATAGACCTTGAAATATTCCCTTGGCTCACACCGAGGACCGAACCCTGATCTCTCAGGTCGACAGTCAAGCGTCTATAGTTACATAAGCAGTCGTTAAATCTGACTACTTTCTTAGCATAAGCATTCGAATACAAAAATTAAAAGTACTAGTATACGCCTTGTTTACATTTTTAACAATGGACACAACTATAACACAGGTCTTGTTTACTAAGCTAGGTACTTCCCATAATGTACACCACATGCCAATGTTTTGTTTACATATTTCTCCAGTGGACACATATCCATTGAGCTAGGTGGTTCCCCTAACACTGAAGCTACTAGCCCATGCCTTGTTTACATTTTTTAACAATGGACACAGCTATTACACAGGTCTTGTTTACTAAGCTAGGTACTTCCCCTAATGGATACCACATGCCAATGTATTGTCTCTAGTAGACGCAAGTCCATAGAGCTAGGTGGTTCCCCTAACTGAATCTACTAGCGCGTGTCTTGTTTACGTTTTGTAATAATAGTCCAATCGCAAGGCTCTTGTTTACTGTGCTAGGTACTTCCTAAGTACGGATGGTTATCGTTTTTAGCCGATCGGGTAGCGAATATGCCGGCATATCACTTGATGATACTGTCGTATCGTCATACTCAAGGCTTAACAACGATTAGTACTACAGATCAAATCAACATGCTACGTGTCAGACCGCGAGATTACAAAACTAGGCTGTGATATTAATTTTTTTTTTGTTTCTACATATTTCAAACGTATTAAATATACTTATATCAAAATTATTATATTCAGGAATTGTTCAATACAGTTTTTAATTTATATATTTTAATGTCTTAAGCCACAAAATATGTTGACTTTATATTCCGTGGTATATGCTATTCATTTGTGTTTTTGTTAAATTCTGTTAAAAGATTTCTATCAAAATTTTCAGTATGTTTTTTTTATGTTTGAATATTTTTTAAGGTGATAGATGTCATCGTTAGTTTTATAAAATTATAACCAGTCAACAAATTAAAAATCAAAGTGTTATTTTTTTTTGTGACGCCAAGTGGAAATGTTTCAAGTACTTTCCAGTGTGTATCAGCGTCAACTGAACCAGCAAGGTCTAGGAAATTTAAGGGGGCATAACTGTAACCTTCCAGCTTTAGCTAAAGACAACATTTCTACAGTGGTTATGTCTCTTGTGTCATTCTATATAATTTATTTGTATGAGTATTTTTATGAATGTAATAATCCTTGTTATTACTTGTAATTATATATGTAATGGCAGATACACAAAAAATTAATTTAAAATGGATACTCTCTTAAATATACTATATATATATATATATATATATATATATATATATATATATATATATATATATATATATATATATATAAATATATTATATATACACAATAAACATTCACATTTCTAAAATTATTAATGTGAATACAAACATCCTGATTGATTTAAGACAAAACTCTCTCAACTCAAGAGTTGCCTATACACATCGAAGTAGATTATTATCACAAGTGACTCATTACTTTCGGTTCGTATAATTTCTTTCAAAACTTAACATCTCGTTCTTTTTTTTTTCTATAATTATAAATTTTATTTTTCAGAAAATATAAAAAGCAAGAAATATTGTTTAATTTGCAAAATGCACAAATGATGTGTTAATTGCTTTTTTTTTTTTTAGACTTTTTTTTTACTAATGTGTCAGTAGGGAATAGTTGTATTTTCTTTATGATGTAAATTGAAATGCCACCAATTTCTTAAAGTTTGCCCCACACACTTGTCCTAGCGAAATATCATGCGTATATTTCTGTACTTATGAAGAACATTGTTGTGGATTTTTATATTCCCAATTACTTTAT
The DNA here is from genome assembly GCA_021962125.1 of Bulinus truncatus. Lineage (NCBI taxonomy): Eukaryota > Metazoa > Mollusca > Gastropoda > Planorbidae > Bulinus > Bulinus truncatus. Next base: position 2,060,905 of record JAGDYQ010000121.1, read on the forward strand.
AAAAATGAAAATTTAAAACGTGATTAGTGATTGGTTTATTTTTTTTAAATCTCATTCCAGTCTGCTAT
>JAGDYQ010000121.1:2061472-2105739 GCA_021962125.1 Bulinus truncatus
TGCACTGCTAGCAGAGGCGTGTTTGTGTGCACTGCTAACAGAGGCGTGTTTGTGTGCACTGCTAACAGAGGCGTGTTCGTGTGCACTGCTAACAGAGGCGTGTTTGTGTGCACTACTTGGCAAAGGCGTGTTTATGTGGACTGCTTGGCAGAGGCGCGTGGTTGTGTGCACTGCTAACTTAGAGGCGTGTTTATGTGCACTGCTAGCGAGGCGTGTTTATGTGCGCTGCTAACAGAGGCGTGTTTATGTGAACTGCTAGCAGAGGCGTGTTTGTGTGCACTGCTGGCAGGAAGGCGTGTTTGTGTGCACTGCTAACAAGGCGTGTAAGTGTGGGCTGCTAACAGAGGCGTGTTTAATGGCCACTGCTAACAGAGGCGATGTTTGTGTGCCCTGCTAACAGAGGCGTGTTCATGTAAACTGCTAACGAAAGGCGTCGTTATAAATGCACTGCTAACAGAGGCGAAATATTTGTGTGCGCTGCTAACAGAAGGCGTGTTTATCTACATTTAACCTTTGATCATCTCCCATGGTATGTGGTACTGCCTGACTCACGTCTCTAAGGGACCCTTCCCCACACACACACGGGTTTTCAAGATAACAAATTCTTGTTGCCCCCTCCACCCTCATCTTGTTAGCAGTGACTTGGGGTGGGGTGGTGGAAACTCAGTAAGGTGACCTACTTATTGATGACTACACACGTCCCTGTTTCGGAACCACTGCTCCGTGACACATTTGTTATTTCTATCATAATTACTTTTAGCTCTGAAATAGACTCTGATCTCTCTATCTCTCTGCCTGTCTCTCTATCTCTCTGTCTCTCTCCAATATGGAAAACTTTATCTCCTTTAAAACAAACCCACACGCACACTCACACGCAACGTGCAAGTGCATAATCTTATACCGGAAAATAGAGGAGAGAGAGAGAGAGAGAGAGAGAGAGAGAGAGAGAGAAATCCAGGGCGCGCAGTGGTAAAGACAAAAATAGGGTTGGAGACAACAAATGCAAATTTTACAGGAAAAGCAACAGGGACGGTGATGATGTGGGAAAAGCTACACGAACGTAAAATAGAACAGCGACATATGAAACGGTTCTCCACCCCCGCAATTTTTTTGCCGCCAATCATCTAGAATTAATATAGATGTTTTTCTCTAAGTTTGTAAATCATAAAATGCACGATATGTTTAAGATAAAAAAATATTAGAAAAGGAAAAAAATCAAATAGTAGTAACAGAGCATTTTGACTTCTCATAAATAAAAAGCACAACAACTACAGTTATATTCTCAGCTTTCAGGCTAAGATGTGAGACCCTCTGATATACTCAAAATGGATCGAGAGACGAGAGGAGTAGCAGCGATCAATGGAAGTGCTAATTAGCATGTCCAGAATGCAAGAGGATTTTTTTGCATCATGAAGTCTTAAGCGTGTGGTTAAGAAAAGAACGAGGACAGTAGAGTAAGGGGAACAACTCAATCAAATTGGGGTCATATTCGAGGTTAAGTGAGTTATCTGGACTATCGCGTTGAATTGAACACATGTTTAACTTCCTTTTCCTTCTAACTGGCATGTATGAAATTCTAATTCCAAAAAGGGCAGAATGTGTTATTGTTATTATTATTTTTTGTTTATTTAATGAGGAAACTCTAATATAGAAATTACTGGCTTATATTTTTCATAAATCGTACATTTTAAGTTCCTTGCCAAAAAAAAAAAAAAAAGAAATACTTCAAATAAAATTGACTGGTCTCATTGTAAACAATGTGAGATGCTTTACACAAGTTCTGACAATTTACTGATGGTGATATTTATAGAACTGTTTCAATGCATTAATTTAAGGAAAAGTTGAATACGAATTAAAGAGGGCGGCTATGTTGGTGGGATGTCCGGCTTTAAGTTAAACAATAAATGTAGGTTTTGCGTCTGTGTGTGTTTGCGCGCGCATTCCTAAGGAAGGGGAGAGAACTATAAATGTTTGTGTGATAGTAAAAGCGAGTTTTTTTTTTAAAGAGCCATCAATAAAAGATCGATTTAATTTGGTTTAAAAACCGGCAGTTTTTTTTTTATTTTGTTGTTTACTCTGTAGACTTAAAACACTTTAATATTTGTCTGAGCCATTTACTGGCAGCCAGTCTAGCTAGCAGCCATATATTCATCAACCATCCCCTGCTACCCACCACACCCTCCCCGGGCATCCTTTCCCCCCCAAGTAAAACTTTAAGCCTCGATTTAATTGGTAACCCAGGGCGACACGAAACTCACCCCCCTCCCCCCACGGGAGTTTCTCTCAAAGGGGGGTAATTATAACCAGGTCTTCAAGTCATCGATTTTGTTGGCTTCCCTCCCCTTACATCTGTATTGATTCAAACACAGAGACTCTCATTTGTGAGTAAGACTATGTGTGTGTGTGTGTGTAGTGCATGTATGTGTATGTGTGTGTGTACGGGGCGGTAACTGCCCCTGTCGGCAGGTAATATTTAAATTAAAATAATTAAAAAAAAAATGCTATTTTGAAAAATAATCTGACAAAGACAAGGATTGAGTAAACAGGCTACCAACGGTTGGACTAATGTTTGTTCATGTTTGTGTGTCCCTCCATGCCTCAGACCGAACCACCAACTAATGACTAAAGACATTCAATGGTTGATACATGCACAAAGACACCAATTCTGACGCAGCGTCAGTTACACACGAAAGACTAAAAGATTAGATTTTCCCGCCTGTTTTTAGTATTGTGTTTTAGTTTTTGTTTGTTTCACCACGAGGTGAGTTAAAAGAAGTCCAAAAAAGACCGCTAGGGACGACTACAGGTTATCCCAGACGGACACATAGAAAGCTTTAGTGCAATACGTCGCGAGATCAAATCTTACCATAAAGAAGCATCCAGAATAAAATACATTTCATATTGACCTATATATGTTTATGTTTTTTTTCAAACATTAAAAAATCGTGTGACTGCTGCTGTTGTACCCTCCTCCCCAATCCTCCCCAGACTACATAATACAATATTTCATATTAAAAACAGGCAGAAAACAAAATTTTTTTCAATGTTGAGTTCCATTCATAAAAATGTCATTCAATTTTCAACACAGTAATAAAAGGGAGACAAACAAGGTTGAACAGAGAAACAGAATTTAATTATAGAGTTGCGTCCCTTGGTATGTTGTAGGTTTTTTTTTAAAATAATTTAAAAGGAAAATATTTCATATCTCCTCCAGTGAATGAATGTAGGTCACTTGAGCTACACAGCAGCCGTGCGTGCACAGACCAGCCCGGTGATTTACAACAAAGAACACGTTTGAGTGCGCACCTGACAGTTATGAGGACTGTAAGCTCACCCCCTCACCCGCCACTTCCTCCTTCCGTAGACACCAAATGAGGCCCGCCGCTGCACAGATGTGCGGAATCCCCCCCCCCCCTTCCAAATAATAACTCACATGACCCGGTGATCTGATTGTCAACCTGGATCCATTATTCTTCTTTGGTGTCTTTGTCTAAAACTCGTGATGGGGAGGGGGTGGGGCAGATACTTACAGATGGATCTGATTGATGTGGATGGATGGTTCTTACATTGCTGGGGGGGGGGGCGCATACATACTACTACAGTGGTTCTGTCCCGGGGAGGAGGCATACATATAACTACAGTGGTTCTGTCCCGGGGAGGAGGCATACATATAACTACAGTGGTTCTGTCCCGGGGAGGAGGCATACATATAACTACAGTGGTTCTGTCCCGGGGAGGAGGGCATCCATACTACTACAGACGTTCTACCCGGGGTGCATGCTGAGAATAATAATCAAAAACAACAGACTATCGTGTGACGCAATGGTTTAGGAAATGTCTGGAAGGGGTTGCCTAGGTAACCCAATGTTTGTTTATTGAAAAACCCGGAGATAGCAGGGGAAAGAATTAATACTTCATCTCATATACGCCTACACTAGCCCGATCGGCATAAATGGACAGACTATATACAGTAACAAGTAGACTACATGCACACATTCTGAAATAGTTTGCATTACTGGCGTGACGTGTGCAGCTACTGGTGTGACGTACGCAATAATTGGTGTGGCGTGTGCAATAGCTGGTTTAACGTGTGCAATTATTGGTGCTTCGTGTGCAATTATTGGTGCTTCGTGTGCAATTATTGGCGGAATTCTAAATAACACAAGCATTGAAATAGATTCACGCGCAATGTGCCAGACAATGAAAGATTTATTCCTTTTACTAACACACACACACACTGCTCCCTTGCTCCATCCCTGCTCCGATGCTTGATGTTTACAGGCCACCAGGTGGCTAATGAAGTAAGACCGGGGCAGGAACAAAAACTGACAGTTGTTTCTTGTCCGTGGACCACGGCGCATGCGTTGATGCATAGAGAGGTCAATTCCTATGTGTGTGTGTGAAACTTTGATGCAATTTCAGCCGCTGTACCGACACACTCGAGGTTTACACAGTAACACACTCCTCACGGACACACACGTTACAAATGTACGGGAGGTGTTTGTCCGGCGCTTTGTGATCACTATTAGTCCACCACCCCAAACCAAACCCTGTCAAACCCCGGTGTTTCAACGGACAATGGCTACATTGTGTAAATCAAGAGGTTCAAGCGTCAACCTTCAACCCGACATCAGCGCAACAGGCTGGTCGCGCTGGCAACCTCAACTCGGGAGGGGGTGGGAGGGTGGGGATTGGGGTGTCCCTAGATTATTTGGTGTGTGTGTGTGTGGTCGGCCCCGGGGGAGGGGATTATATATTGCTGCCTACAGCTATATGTTAGATAGACAACTGTCTTTTTCTGTCAACAAGTTCAGAAAGACTATTCAAAGAGAGCAGATAACGTAAGCTACCACGGGGGGGGGGGTTAATAACCCAACTTTGTAAAAGCAAATGTTTATCCACCAACTGGCCAGGTATGTTGTATGTATGTGTGTGTTATAGTAAAGATCGGAACAATGTATTACTAACAGGTGAGGAACAGAGAGGGACAGTGAAGTGGAGGGGGGGATGAATGTAATCTAAAAGTGGGCGTGGCCAAGGTAAAATCACTGAGAGACTGACCCGACACCTAATGGTAGTTGATGACACTACAATCGACCTTGACCTTCACAACAAACAACGTTTTGGGGGAGGGTGATTAGTAATATACACGGGGGGGGGGGTAGGGAGGGAGAGAGATATTGAAGAATCCACCGGGGGGGGGGGTATACGATCAAACGGCGCCCGTTAGATTTGGCCAACAATCAGCGCGGACATGTGGGTATCTAGCCAGTTCGTCTCCAATATGGCGACCGGCGTGCGTACGTCACATGGCGAATGGCGTAATGTAGTATTCACCAGCATAATTACTCTGTACTCTCCCCTCCCCCGGTATCCACACGCCACGTAAAGGTTTTCCCCATGTTGTGGACCGTTGAATTTGTGTGCCATCTTACTGTAAGTTTACATCATTTTTTATTTCAGGTTTCTATGTAAGTTTCTTTTCAGTCAAGACAGCATATTGTGGTTGTCTGTTGGACGTTACTGTGATTGTTTGTTTGACGTCATTATGTACGTAAGCCACGCGTGCATGTACGTCAATCAGTTTTATCCGGCCGTGTGGCAGGCCTCATCCAGCGTTATCGGCCCAGATACATCACCGTACTGTCCCCGTAGGTGGGGAGAAGGGGTGCTTACAGAACACATGCCCCAAGCAGTCAGTGGTGGTGGGGTAGATGGGTGATTAAAGGGGCCCATTGGGTGTAGATTGTCAGGGGCCCCCAAGATTTTCTAGCGACATACATGATCACACACATACACGCAAGCTACATCAATGCGCTAATCCAATGACATGCGTCTTGACTTTTCCGTCCAAACTGCTGACCTAATTCTACACATAGTTTCGACAACTTATTTTATTTAACGTCTGCTGCCAGATTTCTGTCGTCTGCTTTTTAAATTCAAGAGAACAATAGCAGCTTTTGTTATTTTACAGCCATTACTCAAATGTTAGCTGATGACGTTCTTGTGGATACTCACGCGCGCACATATAGAACACACATTTACTCGCGCGCGCCAAAACGCATGCGCAGTGGGAATGGTGTATGAGACAGTGGAACAATGTAATTTCATGTTTTCAAGACTTAAATTTTTTTAAAAAAAGGAGACGTGTTGCCAAGGTAACCGCGTCGGTGAGTGTCACGTGGAGATAATTCTAAGAGTATGTGAGTGTGTGTGTGTCGGTTACCGAGCTCGCGAGAGACGAGAGAGAGAGAGGGAGAGAGAGAGAGCACGCGTCAATAAGATATCATGAAGTATTGGACCAATGCTCGTCAGAAATTCTCTCTGCCAAACTGCCCCTCCCCCCAAATCCACTTTCTCTGTTTAACATCAGACATTGAGGTTTAGCGTTGACACAAACCCGGGGACGGGGCGGGGGGTGACTAAACACAATACGTATACAAAAAGAGAGAGAGTGAGAGAAAGATATATATATATATAGAAAGAGAAGGGTAGCGAGAAAGAGAGATAGGGAGAGAGAAATAGTGAGAGAGAGAGAAAGAAACAATCTTTGTACTTTTATCTCACGATACTATTCCTCGCTAAATGTAAATTTAGACACAACAAAACAAAACGGGGACAATAAAAAAAAATCTCGAATAAAATAAACAAATACGTCATAAGTCTGTTATGGCGAAATTTTCAAATATACGAAAACTGCAACACGAACTAAAGATAATCATCCTCTGCGTTCAACCAGTCTCTCTCTCTCTCTCTCTCTCTCTCTCTCTCTCTCTCTCTCTCACAAACACATGCGCGCACATTGTTTAAGATCTCCCCAAGTATTCCTGTATTCCAGACCACGAGGACACACTTGGAGCTAAAATCAATAGATGCTCTGGCAGTGTCCTTGGACAGCCTGGAAATTTAAGGCTTTCAAAGATGGTCAGAGGGAAAGTGGGGGGGGGGGGGGAGAACCGAGGGTGGGGATGTGTAAAGAGGAGTTGGGTGTGTGTGTGTGTGTGTGTGTGTGAAGGGGTAGTGGAGAATCCAATAAGAGGACAAAAAAACATGTTGAGGAATTATTTTTTGTTTCTTAAAAGGGAGAGAATCTGATGCGATGTATTTTTTTCTACAGTTGTCTCCCTTTAATACTTTTATTTAAATGGGCCATAATTCAGCATTAGCTAATAGATCTAGTACCATCCTTTTACATGGAGGATACATTATAGATCTATTTATCTTTAAGATAGAATTAACAATACCAATAAATCAATCCAGAGAGATCTTAGACCGCAACTTGTTTGTTAAATTACACCCCCTGAATACAAACACGTCAAGGGTCACAATGCCATTACTTGATCAGAAGTCAAACTCATGGATTGACAAACTATGAACTATGGAGTCGCATGTCTGCCTTCCCGCCAACTTCTGAATGGGCCCAGCCCCAGAAATAAACTCTAAATGGGCCCTTACAGATACTTTGAGATTGTGGCCTAAATGTATGTCCCGAAAGTCTCTGCTTTAGAGCCCCCAGAGACCCAAGTCCGGCACTGTGAGGGTTGACCCGTGTCTTATAAGGCGATGAACAAACTGGGAAGTAAAGATACGAACTAACAACTTTCATTACAACGATGAGATTCTGTTATTAAGTTCGCTGTAAAGAGATGTCACATCGCTGAGATTCTGTTAACATGATCTAAGTTCGTTGTAAGGAGATGTCACATCGCTGAGATTCTGTTAACATGATCTAAGTTCGTTGTAAGGAGATACGCAATTGTTAACCATTCGTAATAGATCAGTGAGGAAGACCAATTGTTAACCATTCGTAATAGATCAGTGAGGAAGACCAATTGTTAACCATTCGTAATAGATCAGTGAGGAAGACCAAATGTTAACCATTCGTAATAGATCAGTGAGGAAGACCAAATGTTAACCATTCGTAATAGATCAGTGAGGAAGACCAATTGTTAACCATTCCTTAACAAAGTTAAAATATTAATGTAAAAAAATAAATAAAATCTGAAGGAATTTAAACAGGAAATGCATTGTTGGGTATAATCAGGATGGGGTGGGGGTAGGGCGTCTAACTGCCTCCCACCTCCAACCTCTCACACCCTGATCCATCACCCAACACACACACAGGCACCCACAAAGGAACACCAACACGGCCCGCAACTTGAACGCTGTGACAGTTCAAAGTCCCAGGCAGGGCTCGCGGTAACAGTGCAATACGACACGGGCTATAAGAGGGACAGTAGAAACGTGTGAGGGGAGGGTAGGGGGATGGTGGGGGGGAGGAAGGGGGAGAGTCCGATTCTTGTCTTTCATCCCTGTATCCCAGTCCCCCTCCTCCCCGGCTCTCACAGGAGATTGCAGACGTAGAATGTGTCAGAGAATGTGTGTGTGTGTGTTTAAAAGAGAACGTCAGCGAAAGAAAACTTAATGGTCGTAGAGAGACAGAGAGAGAGAGAGAGAGAGAGAGAGAGAGAGAGAGAGAGAGAGAGAGAGAGAGAGATAGAGAGAGAGAGAGAAAGAGAGAGTTCTATTGTCAGACTTCTGTCTCTATATTCTGCTCATCTCTACGCACGGTAGAGTTCAGCGTGGAACTGTGTCACATAAGACAGTCACTGCCAAACACGCACATAAGATGTTCACAGACACATTTGTCTGATGTGACGAGAGGAGTTTGAGGGGGGGGGGGAGGGAAAGGCGTGGGGGGTGTGGTAAACATTAATAACAATCTCGCAGCGGAAGCTAAAAATAAATAAAAGTTACGCAATAAACATAACGGCGATGTAAACAAACGTCACTCCCACAACAACAACAATATCAGGGACGGCAACACATAGGGTCGATAAGTCACAAAACCCAGCAATTTTTTTTTTAATTTAAAGTTAAACGCGCTATATCTAGGCTAAGAATGCTACCTCTAAGCTAAAAATTAGCCCATCTATGAAGCCCTTTCTGTAGCTAGACAGATGTCAAAAACATCTCACGAATGAAATATGTTGCCATAGATGTGTACATCGTGCTACCCAGGTTAAAAAAAAACTAGCCAAAGGTCAATCTGGCCAGTCTGAGAGATATTTTTGGTCAACAAAATACTACAAGAGTCAAAAGTTTACGCATCTCGAGTTAAGAAGTAACCAGAATGTGGGGGAGCTCAGTCAGCTCACACACAGCGCCCGGGGGGGGGCGAAGGGAAAGGGGAGGGGGTGGAGTTACCTGCGCAGGCACAGATCACCAGTACATTGAGCCCTGACCCATCTCTGGAAACTATTAGATGGTTGGTTAATACCGCTACACAGGTGACCGCAGCTCATGGCACCCGACGGGGTACCGAGTGGCGTGAGATGGGGGGGGGGGGGAGAGAGTGACTTGAACTAACTTTTCACACCAAGACAATCATAATGAAAACACCAACATTATGGACTAACTGCGGCAGTTAGGGTGGACGATGCATGAACATCAACACTGGGGGGGGGGGGGGGGTTCCGCTGGAATATTTCACAATTCACAGAAAGACAATAACATAACCAGATATGGCGGTAGGAGAGGTTTAAAAAAGGTTGGTAGGTTGGGTTTATATATATCTATATATATAAATAAATGTAATTATCAAGAAACAAGCGTGCGTCTCGAACAACGGAAATGCACGTGTTGTGAACTCATCTCACACAAGAGTTTAATGGCTGTCAGGGAATGTAGGTCAACACGAATTAAGACTTTAAAAAATGGGTGAGTAGTGAAGAGAAGAACAGATTGTGTGTAAGGGGGGGGGATGTGGAGTGGGGCATGTCTGGCATGATCTGTGAGAGGGTGTAGGTAGAAAAGGGGGTTAGAGGGGGGGGACGTTAGGGAGAGGGGAAAAACAACCGGAAGTCAACAGCATCACATGTCAATGGTGGATGTGGTAAAGGAGGGGGTGGGGGGAGATTGAATTTGGAAAAAAAAAGGGGGGGGGGTAACGAACTACATGCTTATATGTTTGCCTGTGTGTGTTCCAGACCGTCTTCAGGTAAAATACGTCAATTCTATTACTCTAAGTTTACTACCTACATATTATTCCTCTCCCCCCCCCCGCTCCCCCCACGGTCTAATGGACTGTTTCGTCCATACAAGAAATGATGGATTAAACAAAAAAAAAAACGTAATAACGAACTGATTCCCTTGTGTGGGTGAACCAAAGAGTCAAATGTACGAATGAGGTCACAGCGACCACATACTCTCTCAAATGAACAAACATAAGTTTTAACTGATTCATTTCGTCTCTACATACATCATAGTGGCTGCTCTTGAAGTTAAAGTCTCTTCGTTGGAGAGTTAAGAGACGGCAATCTGAGAACGTCAATACTGGAAATAGTGGGCGCACAGCAACGGACAGAAATACATTCGGAATATAGTACTAGTCAACAATGTATTAATTACACACACACAAACACACACTTTTAAGTTGGGGAAGTAATGGCGGCTGGGCGTTGTGCTAACCACACAATCCCTTCATATGTCGAGGTTATAGAAACAGATGAGTTCTACACTTCATCTGCCCCGAAGGCCCGTTAGGGCTAAGAACGGAACTTTACTTTTACACACCAACACACACACACACACATATATATATATATATATATATATATATATATATGTTGGTTTATAATAAACCCATTGTTATGGCGGCCATTGCATACCCTATTTTACCCCTCCCCCCTTGTTATTAATATTACTCACTATCGGTGTGTAGCGAACACTGCACGGCTACCTTCGTGGGCACAAACCTATCACGACATGCAGATAAGTTGTGTTTGTTTACCTGCAGTATTATTAAAGTGGTGCAGGTGGGATGGAGGGAGGGAGATGGGTTAAGACGGAACATGCCTAAGATGTTTGTTATGTCAAGTAATTAGGCTGAAAGCAGCAGCCATATTTTCACAGGTGCCCGCTGGTTGTAATGTCAGATACAATGTCGCTTGGTTGTCTCTTTTTTATTAAAATAAACTTTACAGGCAGCTGGGTAGTGAAGCCGACTCACATGCAAAATGTGCAGTGTTTTATCCCGGGGGGGGGGTGTCGAAGCCCCCCCCCCCCCCCAAAAAAAACTAGTCGCCGCTGACTGTGATAATAGCCGTATGAAAGCTCAACAGATCTGTGGGTGTGTCCAATCGTCTCCACCCACAACGACCAGATCTGGAAACCATACACTGATGACAAACATCTGACGCTTTGCTTAATTCTCTTGCATATTTCATGTACTAACATTCGCATGCGTCGTATGGTGTTTTTTTTTTAAATAGTAACATTAGACACAGGGAGGCCCTCGAAGTAGTGTAAAGAGGTTCAAACATCGCGAGAGTTAATGGAGATGTTCAAACATCGCGAGAGTTAATGGAGAGGTTCAAACATCGCGAGAGTTCATGGAAAGTGTCACACTTGAAAGGTGTAATTAAAAAACAAAACGTTTTAAGGAGGGGTGGTGGGTATGGGAGGGGGGGAGCACAGTAAGACACACACACACACGCACGAACACACACACACATTGACTTCCCTAGACTGAGTGCAGTACGCCCCCCCCCCGTTTCATTAAATAAGTGTGTTGAAATCTACAGAGGAAAAGGGGGGGGGGGGTTGGGTGTGAGAAATTCTGACATGGTAATTGGATTACTTGGATCTGTGGTGCCGGTCATTGTTCTTAAAAGTGTAATAGAGCGATATGTGTGTTGACAACGTGACAGACATAGGAGATGAGCTGCTTTGGTCAGTGTTATAGTACGGGTAGGGGAAAAGTGTGTGTGTGTGTGTGTTGGTCAAACTATAATGCTCTAAAGCTGAAAAACCTCCGTCCACGGCTACTGGAGTGAGGTCAGTTTCTGGTGTCCAATACAATGTTTCGTGTGTGTGTGTGTGTGTACAATTGTGGAGGTTGCAAGTCACGCGGAGTAACGAGGTTACCATGGATGCAGCACACATATACACATGTGTATGTTTAAAAGTAGCAGACGTCATTAAACGGCTATTTCAATGGCGACTAACGGATTCCGTCACTGTCCTTGACGGGTGGTCGTGCGGTCAAGCGCTGGACTGCCGACCTGGGTGAGGAGGGGGGTTCCGGAGTCGATCTACGGTGATGACCAATGAATATTTCGGGTCATGGTGAAAGCTATATATCCCGTGGTGCCTCCATGGCCATTGCGCTAACGGCTCTGGTTTGAGGGGGGGGGGTGAAAGAAGGGCACCATATAAACCGTCCCATTAGTGGTTTACAGGATCTAAGTGATTTCATCTCATCCTTACAGGGACTTCACACACACACACACCAGATCCAGGTAATAATGGCAGTTGTTACTTGCTTGAAGCTCACACACTGACCATTTCCACACTATGTTCGATGACATTATGTGACCTCAATGTTTACAGCTGACCTAACTTTCAATTTCTACCAGTGCCGCCCCCCCCCTCACCCACTCTAACCATTACTGTTTTCTGTCAACGTCACACACCGACACAGATTCCCCCATTACACCAAGGGAAGTGAAAGATCGCGAGATTTGTAGCGAGGGTGGAAAGAGATGCTCTTTGAACAGCCGACACTTTCAAGACATGCACGTGTGTCTGTGATTTTTATTTTTTAAAAAGGGGGAGATGTGTGGAGATTCAACGCAAGCACGCACAGACGATAAGCCTATCTAGTAAAGTGACTTTGAGATGATAGAAAGTGGGGTGGCGGTGGTGTGTGTGTGTGGAGGGGGTTATGACTTTAAAGTCTTATAACTGGCTCTAATGCAACATTCTCAAATTTGCAGGTAGTGAATGTTTAGATGAGGGAGGAGGGAGGGTTGTCGAGTACTCTCAAGTAGGGGATGGTTCGCTGTGAAGAGCCATATGGTTTCCCAGTATCGGCACCACAATTTATCCAGAGGTGTCACAGAAGGGAGGCGGGCGCTCGGCGCCCTGGTACACATTTCGTGTGTACAGTTGAGTGGTGTGTACAGATGAGTTGAGTGCACAGCTGAGTGGTGTTTACAGATGAGTGGTGTTTACAGATGAGTTGAGTGCACAGCTGAGTGGTGTTTACAGATGAGTTGAGTGCACAGCTGAGTGGTGTTTACAGATGAGTGGAGTGCACAGCTGAGTGGTGTGTACAGCTGAGTGGTGTGTACAGATGAGTGGTGTTTACAGATGAGTGGAGTGCACAGCTGAGTGGTGTGTACAGCTGAGTGGTGTGTACAGATGAGTTGAGTGCACAGCTGAGTGGCGTGTACAGCTGAGTGGTGTGTACAGATGGGCACATGGACTTTAATTGGGATTAATAGTATGCCATCGATGTATAAACAATGTCGACAAACTACGACTGGTGATACCAACATGCAACCAGAGCCGTCTTTCTCCTCTTGCCGCTAATGACGCCCCTATGATGGTTAGATAAATCAACCAATGAAATGAAGATGTTTAGATAAATCAACCAATCAAATTAAGATGTTTAGATAAATCAACCAATGAAAAGAACTTTGTCAAAAAACAATTTAAGGTCAAGTGCGTTTTTTTAACTTCCAAACGGCCAATCTGGCAAGTGAAATAAAGAAAAAAAAAATCTGGCACTTCTCAGTTTATGTCGGATGATGAGTTCAGTCGCCACGCTGTGAATAATGGAGTCAGTGCTAGACAATAAATGTTTAGATGGGGTTGGGGGGTGGGTCAATGTAGGCCGTAAACATAATTTACTTTGTACAAATATCACTGGAGTCAGACGAGGTGGTGCCTGTAAGTAGGGCGTTTATCCCCTGTAGTACCTACTTGGTCATACACCGCGGACAGTGACCCAAACACATGGAGTATTATTAATCGAGCCACGCCACAATGAACATATTTTTTTTTATTCCTTCGACCCCCCCCCCACCTTGCCCCCACTTTCAAAGTCCTCGTGTGTGTGTGTGGGTGTGCGCCATCACTTAGAACATTACTGTCCAGACCTATAAATAGTGACCTAAATAGTGACCGGAGTCCACTGGTTCATGGTCTACAATCATTCGTATGAAAACGACATTACGGATCGGACCGAAATATTAAAGAACAAAACGAATAAATCTGTTGGTCATTCCATGTCAACTCAACCAGGTGGTGTTTCACCCGACCCCTCAGATCTTCCTGAAATTTGTATGGCTTGTGGTACATTCAAAGTTGAGTGATTCCTGAAAATTTTAGGCCATTTGGGCAAAAACTTTCTGAGATGATTTTTAAATTTTTTAAGGGTAGTCGCGAGTGCATGTGACATTTATTTTCGCGATGTTTGAACGAGAATATTTCAAAACTAAAGAGCAAATATTGATGGAGAAACTATCTGAAGTGCAATGTTTGGAAATTTTTAGAGGCATTCTGTGTGCAAGCTACACTTAAAATAAATACATCATTCAACAGGACAAAACAATGAGTAAATACGAAAATTTCAGCCTGATACCTCTTTTAGTTTTTGAAATATTCACGTTCAATGTTTATCGCGAAAATGTAAATGTCACGCACTCGCGACTACCCTTCAAAATTTAAAAAATCATATCTCAGAAAAGTTTTGCCCAAATGGCCTAAAATTTTCAGGAATCACTCAACTTTGAATGTACCACAAGCCATACAAATTTCAGGAAGATCTGGGGGTCGGGTGAACAATATTTAAAAAACTGGTTAGTTGACATGGAATGACCCAGTTATATTCAATTCAATAAATCATTCAATCCCAACAGATCCAATCGTACACAGTTCAATCGTTCGATACATTGATCACCCAGTGTAAGCTGACCCCATGAGTACAACATCGCTACCAGTGACAGCCAAATGTAAGGGTGAGGTGGGGTGGGGGGGGGGGAGACACGTATTCACTGCCGGACATCAATGGTCAGTGGTAAAACGTGGACACTGGGATGGCGGCAGACATCAACCAAGTCCCTCGTCCTTATCTTCAATAAACATGTTTACAATGTGTTGCCATGGCAACATAGCAGATGTGCTCATTGTGCAAAGCCACCCTCCTCACCCATGGTGGGCCCCGTTATGGGGGGGGCACATGACATGGGCAATTATTTATATTTTGTACCAGGGCCCCCATTGTTTGAACGACGATAGAGGAACTGAGCTGTGTGTGTGTGCGCTAGTTACATCTGTACTGTATATCTGTGCTAACTATTTACACACTCAAATACGTGTGTAGCGTGTATCTGTGCTAATTATGTACACACTCAATTACGTGTGTAGTGTGTATCTGTGCTAGCTATGTACACACTAAAATACGTGTGTAGTGTGTATCTGTGCTAGTTATGGTGTACACACTCAAATACGTGTGTAGTGTGTATCTGTGCTAGTTATGGTGTACACACTCAAATACGTGTGTAGTGTGTATCTGTGCTAGTTATGTACACACTCAAATACGTGTGTAGTGTGTATCTGTGCTAGCTATGTACACACTCAAGTACGTGTAGTGTGTGTATGTTTGTAAACTGTGTCAAACAGAAAAAGTTATTGCAAAGTGCCATAGTCCTTAATTTCTTCTAAATTTTATCGAATCCGTCATTATTAGTTAAAACCACAAACTTCCTGTTTCCATTTTGACATGCGTGCTCACGCTACGAGGGAGAGAGAGGGAGGGAATGGGATGGGAGTGTGCCGCCGGTACACTGTGTGCAACTAATCCGTTTAAATGTGTAAACTTCTGGATCTACTCCCCGCCTCCATGAACCTTACACACTAACTTCAAGAACCATAACCGATGAAAGAGAAAGAAAGAAGTCGTTCGGAAATAATTAGCAGCAGGAAGGAAACATAAAAAATACGTTCACACCAGAAGATATAAACTTTTGAGGGAGGGAGGAAAAGAGAGAGAAATAGATGGGTGGAGGTGTGTGTGTGTGTGGTAATTTGACAATTCACAAAGAGAGGAAAGAGAACACCATTGGTAAAGTGGCGTACAATAACTTCATCGATTTATGGGCACAATGTCAATATGAAGTCCAAAACATGATCAGCTGTTTCAACACGGGAAACTGGAAAGTTTGGGCCTTTTATTTTAATAAACCTGATTCACAGGCAGGGCTGGTGTAGTACTGGCTGACAGTGGTACTCATTAAACATATACATTGTCACCGAGTACAAGTTAATCGAGTTAAATCAATTACAACTGTATTCGATTACACATAAACATGCATTGTACTTTAGTACAGGATTCATCGATGAATCATTGGCACTAACATTCGATTACACATAAACATAATAGCGCACGATACAAATCACACACAATACGCCAGGGTTTCATTTCTATCACTACTACTACTACTACTGTAACAACAAAACTCTCTTACCAGCGCCGAACGGGCGCCTTGCACCCCCCCCCCCCAATTTAAGTTCAAGGGCTAAACGTCCTGTGTTCAGGGCATACACCCGTTTTAATAAACCACGTTAAGTCTATAAACATATATTCCACATTAACACACACGTGATCTGGGTTAAATGGTGAAATACTGTTCAACCAGAGTGGAGCATGCGCTACAAACGTTTCTCTAAGTAGCGCACCCAAGAGTGCAGTATATTTACAACGTTTTAGATGTCAAAAACATGCGTGTGCTACTTTCAGCTAAATTTTTTTTTTTAAGGTTCATGCTACTTTGTTCCGAGTCGAGGGCTAGAATTAGCTAGTTTCGTCACAAGTACGACACACAGATACAACACAAATAACAGATTAACAGACTACCTGAATACAATAATATATCAGTATATATGGATTGTGGACAAAAGCATGTCAGTTCTACAATTACAAGGTTATGTATTATATGTGTACATATTTACAAGTTATCAGACAGATGGGCCAGTGAGTTAAGGAGATGTATTACGACTGACCTTTCTGTACTTGAATTGGGTATTTCTCATTGTAGTCTTCCACAGGGGGGAATGAAGCGTACCTCGCCGTCATCATTTTATGTACGTTTATACTTTTATGTGTTTAAAAAAAACAGTACTGTAAAACCTTTTAAAAAAAACAACACACGCTTTTCCGAGTTTTATAAAAACCTGAATAAAAATTTGTTTCGATGGAATTAAAAGCAGCACAACATCTGAGAGTAATCCGAAATGAAATTTATCACCACTATCCGTGGGTCAGTTCCGGGAGAAACAGTTCAATCAAACACGGCACCCTTAGTCCGGCTTAAAGAAAGGCTTTCGCTACACACAAGTACACACACACACACACACGCACGCATGCCTGGACCTTAACACATCAGCCGACACAGTGGCTGATCCTTCAGGCTAAACACGAGGGGGTGGGGGAGGGAGAAGGAGGCACCGGATCGGACTACGTCGGACTAGGGTCACGTGGGCATTTTTTGTGTGGCTATTTTCGTTGTTTCTATAAAGGAAAAAAAAATGAAGGCCGGGGGGGGGAGAAAGCTGGGCGCAGCATTGTGTTGACCAAGGGTCAGTTCCTACCAGGCTGTAAGAACGTTTTGTCAAGGTCACTATTTTTCTTTACGTGTGTTACCTGGTTCAAGCTTGATACCGGTCGACCATTGAAATCTGAAACTTTTTATTTTAAAAGAATTTTTTTTTGGGGCAGGAGTGTACAAATTTGACCAATAACCGGACATAAACTGACCTCATGACATACACTAAAACCTGCCCCAATTTAATAATAAAAAAGCTAATTTTTAAATATTTTGCCCACATCATTTGTTTGTATTCTGCCCAAAACCACACACACACACACACAGGACAATGGACGCACACACGACACAAGGGACAACACACGGGACTTAATCAAGAAAACACTTAGGACTTAATAAAAATATTGAGGCAAATATTGACAAGGGGAAGGGGTGGGGGTCTCAGCCCATTGTCCACTACTGGACATCTCTGTCCACTACTAGAAATCTCTGTCCACTACTAGACATCTCTGTCCACTACTAGACATCTCTGTCCACTATAATACACACACACACACAATAGACACGGTCTATAGAGCTTTAGGAGTGGGGGGGGGCAGGAGGGTAAAGAGAGAAGCGGAGAGATAAAGCGGTGAACCAAAACGTGGGCCTGGACACTGGTCAGTATGACGTCGGGTCAATACACCTGGCGATGTGATAAGATTAATTGATCTTATTTATTTATCCTCCTCCCCCCCCCCGGATACAATGGAGCGAAGGTTTCCCCACCCCGTCATATAATGAAGCCATTATAATCTTTCCAAACATTGGCTGGCGTACCAAGACATGTCCAGGCCTACCCGTATAACCTACCACGTGAGGGCTACGTCACTGCCATCGTCATAGTGTGTTTCCGAGGGCAGAGGCTTTGTCCGTACAAGGGACCAAGTGTATGTAACACTGCCACTTCAAGGTGTGGTTGGGGGGGGGGGGCGGACCAGTGCCGTAGCGAGCTTAACTCGCGCCCGGGGCACAATACCCTTTTTAATACACTTTTAGCGCCCCCCATCCCCTTTCGAAAATCATATATTATATGTAAAATATAAATTTGGCGCCCCATTGTGAGTAGCGCCCGAGGGACATATGTACCCCCCTGCCCCCCCCCCAGCTACACCTCTGTGACGGACTTAAGTTCGGGTGGGGAAGGGAAGAGAGGGGTGTAAGATAGTGGTGGTGTCAAAGGTCACGTGAAAATAAAAAAACAAAAGTAACGCACGATCATTTGGGAGGAGGGAGGGAGGGGTGTGCGCTACTACCTAAAAGTTTCCCCAAGTAGCGCTAGAAGAGTTTATTTACAAAGTTGTCGAGGTCAAAATATGTGTGTGCTACTTTAAGCTAGCTTTTTTTTTTTTTGAAGGTTAATGCTACTTTGGTCCGAAACTTTGTGGCAACACTGAAGACATACTGTCTTCTGAACACTGCACTACATGCATGTAATATGAGACATTATATATATATATATATTACACTGGCTGAGCATGCTTCGTACACCGCCCGGCGGTGGAGGGGGTGGGTGGGGGAGTAAATCAATTATTCAACCAAGGACAAGCGCAGTTATGGACGCAAGGCGTGGCGATCAGTTGTGGCGCCCTGTGCGAGTTTAAGGTTTTTTCTTCTGTGGCGCCCTCCTCCCAATTTAATAAGTGCAAAAAAGACTGTGCAGCGCTCTTTCGGCGCCCCTTTTCCTAGTTCGGCGCCCCTGTGTGACAGCACAACTCACAGTACCCTTCCTACGATACTGCTCAACACTACTGGACGCAAGTAGACAAACCAGACCCCCTCGTTTTGGCGGAACATCAATTACTACTGAGACCTGACTGGTTAAAATACGTCACTCATTGGTTTACCGCTAACTGAAGATCTTGATAAGAGAAGCACTGTGACAAAATAATTGGTATCTTCAAGAATTGGAAAAAAATGTTACCAAATCTTTCTCATTATTTGAATGTACATTATTGTTTTAAAAAATTAAATATGAAATGATATTAAATTTTTCGAAATTAAACCAAAAATCAATAATTTACGAGTTAAAGATGGGTACACCATGCACAATTTGAATTTTGATACAAAATGTGACGTATTAAAAAAACCGGAGCGGGAAAAAAGAATCGAAGGGAGATAATATTTATTTTTAAAAGAAGCGCCAACTTATCTTTCTTGAAACTATCAAAATATACACGCCTTTCTAAAACCTGAACATTTTATCTCTGTAAAACCCTTGCCTTACCTTTCCTGTCTGCACACACACACCTCTCGAGATAGTTCACAGCGAATCTTTGCTAGAATATTGATCTAATTAAGATATTTTGTAATGTTCTATACATAGAACTATTTTTATTTTACAGCCACGGGTCAAGGTCACTTTAAAAAAAAAAAGTAAAGTTTTATATTTTTTTTAGAAAGTTCTCGAGTAGTTCTATATATAGATACACTGTGAGCCGTGGGTGATCGCAATGTTTAGTGGCCTTGTGTTGGTGAGACTGCAGGAGGGCATAGATCATACGTGTAGTACCGGAGTTCGAAGCCTGACAGTACTAGCTGCGGGTCTGCAGTTGGGGGGTGGTGGGGTGGGGTGGGGGCAGACGATGCAACCTTGGGAGTAAATACCGTTAATACTGGAAAGGTATTAGCAGTGGCGTCCGTAACTCCCGGGGGTGGGGGATAAAGTAAATGCAGCATCATTCCGGTATCTGAAAAAAAACCACAACAGATGTCGCCCTCACCCGCCTGGCGACAAAGAAGGTACTGGCCCGGGGGTGGGGGGGGGGCAGCACCCTTGATACACAGACACAGTTTACATACACAGACACAGTTTACATACACAGACACAGTTTACATACACAGACACAGTTTACATACACAGACACAGTTTACATACACAGACACAGTTTACATACACAGACACAGTTTACATACACAGA
The DNA here is from genome assembly GCA_021962125.1 of Bulinus truncatus. Lineage (NCBI taxonomy): Eukaryota > Metazoa > Mollusca > Gastropoda > Planorbidae > Bulinus > Bulinus truncatus. The sequence continues at coordinate 2,081,826 of JAGDYQ010000121.1, forward strand.
CACAGTTTACATACACAGACACAGTTTACATACACAGACACAGTTTACATAAACAGACACAGTTTACATACACAGACACAGTTTACATACACAGACACAGTTTACATACACAGACACAGTTTACATACACAGACACAGTTTACATACACAGACACAGTTTACATACACAGACACAGTTTACATACACCGACACAGTTTACATACACAGATTTTCATAGACAAGTTCACATCTGTCTAGTCAGCCTGACGTCATAATAAATTAAACCGAAAGTTTTTAAGTCTGGTAATTATTGTCTACTCTAAATGCCGTAAACCGCGTGTGTGTGTGTGTGTGTGCGTGTGGTTCTGATGATTGAACCGAGATTATTATTCACGCTCACCCCTGTCAGCACCGCAGAAATCTAACACACCAGTAATGAATCAATCCATACACACTGTTAACACACACATATATACCAACTCTTCTAGCTGCATATACCGACTCTTCTGGCTACGCATACCGACTCTTCTAGCTGCATATACCGACTCTTCTAGACATGCATATACCGACTCTTCTAGCTGCATATACCGACTCTTCTAGCTGCATATACCGACTCTTCTAGCTGCATATACCGACTCTTCTAGCTAAGCAATCGATATTATTAAAAAATGATATATTAAAAAAAGATAAAAATGAACATTGAGCACTTCTGTCAACTGATTCGTAATGTCAGCTTGTTTACAAATTTAATAGTGAAATTAGATCAGAAAATTACTGATAATTATCATGAATGATGATGAATATGAAACCGGAAACGGGAAACTCAATAAACAAAAAGTTATTTATGAAGATAATAAATAATCGTATTTTCTTTAAAAATTACATTTGCAAATCATTCGGTAGATGGCAGTACTTTTCTCTATACTTATGAGCCACCCCCCCCCCCCCCCCCCCCCCCCCCCAGGCCTAATCATAATACATAATTCTTCCGTTATAAAGTTACAAAAAAAGACTGTCAAAATGTCAAACTGTCGTTTTTCAATATTGAGCCCCCAGCATTTGCTGGTTGCGCTCACTGGGTACACGTACACAAAATTACAAGGGGACGTTCTTAAACAGGTTTCGTTCATCTCAATGGGTACTTTAATTGTAATTAATTATTTTGGATATCAAAGACATGAAAATTGACTTTGATTTCAGGTTTTACGAGCTTCTCTCCCACATAGCTAACTTACTATAAATATGATCGGTACGGGGAACCAAATATACATTACTTACTACATTATTACATTCCATTTCCTTCATCCATAGGAATTGTCATCTTTTGATACAGTCACCTTAAAAGAGAGAGAGAGGGAGAGAGGGAGGGAAGGAGGGAGGGGAGAGAGAGAGGAGAAGGGAGGATTGAAAGAGGAAGAAGGAAAGAGAGGAGGGAGGGAGGGAGAAGAAGAGGAACTGCCAAAAATGTTGTGTATCACATTGCTTTAAGATAAATGTACCCTTTTATTGCAATTTGCATGCACAAATAAACCCTTTTTACGCGTCTTATTTTAAATCTTAATTAAACGTCAAATTACGCTTCTTAAATAAACAGAAAACATTATTTTAAACGGGCAAAAGCCGGGTACTTGCAAACTAATTTTTAAAATATGCCACAACAACTCTCAATACTAACTGATTATGTAAAATGTCAATTGAGCCAATAATTTCTTTCAAATATTAAATTTAAGAAATAAATCAAATGAATTATGAAAATGAAAATGATATATATATAAACTAAAATGAATTACATAGTTAAAAAAGTTAAATTTTAGGGGGGGGCTAGACTGGAAATTCAAGAGCGCTACTTAAAATTTTAGGGGGGCCCTTCCCCCTTCCCCCTGCTCCGCCGCCAGTGCATACACACCGTTAACACACACATATATACCGACTCTTCTAGCTGCATATACCAACTGTTCTAGCTGCATATACCAACTGTTCTAGCTGCATATACCAACTGTTCTAGCTGCATATACCAACTGTTCTAGCTGCATATACCAACTGTTCTAGCTGCATATACCGGCTCTTCTAGCTGCATATACCGACTCTTCTAACTGCCTGGAAGCGATATTTAAAAAAAAAATCCGCATTGGCATGTAGCGCGAGATTCTATGGTCGGGCGGGGGGGGGGGGGCTTGGAGGGAGGGAGGGTTAAGTCAGATGGGTGGAGAAGTCTGCTCTTATCTATCTCGACATTTTCTATTTGACGCTTTGATTAAATCTTGACATTTTTTTTAACCTTTCAACACAAATTTTTTAGTTATAAAATAAATAGAGAAGCATATTTAGCGAGTAGGGCGTCCAGCTGAATGTCTTGATAGAAATCTTCCTTTGTTGAGTGTCTCGATATAAATCTTCCTTTGTTGAGTGTCTTGATAGAAATCTTCCTTAGTTGAGTGTCTTGATAGAAATCTTCCTTTGTTGAGTGTCTCGATAGAAATCTTCCTTTTTTAGTCTTGATAGAAATCTTCCTTTGTTGAGTGTCTTGATAGAAATCTTTCTTTATTGAGTGTCTTGATAGAAATCTTTCTTTGTTACTTCTGAACATTTCTATTTTCTATTTTTTAACTACTCAAACTGTTGGGGGTTGCGGGGAGAAATTTCAAATTCAAAAATGGGGAGCCAGTTGGGAGGCAGACAGGATAGACACCTCCATCACGTGACAGATCAATGACCAGTGCCGCTTTAAGGTCACTATAGGCCCCCAGGCCCTTTTACATAAGTTACGGGCCTAATTTTGTAAACTAATATAACAAATGACAAACATGTATCTTGGGCTGAATGTTATGTCATATATCCTAGAACAATTACAGAGATGTGCGTCCTAACATTCTTCAGGGATGTATGTGTCCTAGCATACTTCACAGAGACGTATGTGTCCTAGCATACTTCACAGAGACGTATATGTCCTAGCATACTTCACAGAGATGTATGTGTCACACAGTACTCGAGTCACTCAGAGATATGTGTATACTCTAGATACTTTCATTGGATACTTTCTCACTCACGTGTATTCCACATTAACTTGTTCATTTCACATTAACTTGTTCATTTCAATGAAAGGAGGGAAAGACGAGAAATGGACAGAGAATCACAAACAAAATGACCTCAAGGGGCACGGGACATATTGTTCAAAACATTCTTTATCAACCATATTGGACCCGCCGGTCTCAATGACTCCAGCCAGTCTGCGTCAGGTAAAATGTGACGCCAAATTCAACTTATGCCTTGACCTGCAGCGGTCACTGGTACTCAAATAGTTACTGCGGCCACATGACAGTATCGGTAAAGGTCACTTACTTCAAACGCCGTTGACCAACTGGTCCATTCACACACCTCACAACCCCCATCCTCAACACACACACTGACCATAAGAGCTTCACCTGCGAGATGTGCCAACTTTGAATATAATATCTAGTCCAGTGCACGCATGTTGTTGAATAACTAAAAAATAGCACGTGTTGTTGAATAACTAAAAAATAGCACGTGTTGTTGAATAACTAAAAATAGCACGTGTTGTTGCTGTCAAGCCCTTGTAAGGATGAGATGAAATCTCTTAGATCCTATCACAACCACTATTGGAACGGTTTTTATGGTGCCCTTCTTTCATCCCCACCTTAGCCCCGATAGTGCAATGTCAATGGAGGCACCACGGGAGATATAGTGGATGCCTTCAACTTGACCTGAAATACGCACTGGTCCTCACCGGAGATCGAACCCGGGACCGTCACCACCCGTTGGTATCGAGTCTCATGTATTGATATAATCACCTCAAGTACTTTAGTTTACTGAAACTCTCACACACTGTGTTACGGTTGAGCAGTACCGCTGTGTTGCGGGTTGTTTACTGAAACTCTCACACACTGTGTTACGGTTGAGCAGTACCATTGTGTTGCGGGTTGTTTACTGAAACTCTCACACACTGTGTTACGGTTGAGCAGTACCGTTGTGTTGCGGGTTGTTTACTGAAACTCTCACACACTGTGTTACGGTTGAGCAGTACCGTTGTGTTGCGGGTTGTTTACTGAAACTCTCACACACTGTGTTACGGTTGAGCAGTACCGTTGTGTTGCGGGTTGTTTACTGAAACTCTCACACACTGTGTTACGATTGTGCTGCGGGGTTGTGCGGTGTGCGGGTACTGCGTGTTGTGCGGGTACTGCGGGTTGTGCGGGTACTGCGGGTTGTGCGGTGTGCGGGTACTGCGGGTTGTGTGTCCACGCAAGGCGCTGAACTAGGAAGAGGCGCCCAAAGCGCGCTGCCAAATGTTGTTTGAACTACTGTGACATATTACGCATCATACAAACTAAATGTCTCCATGTTGTTGTATAAACCTGTTACTCAGACTGTCAATCACACACAATATACCAGACTGTCAATCACATACAATATACCAGACTGTCAATCACACACAATATACCAGACTTTCAATCACACACAATATACCAGACTGTCAATCACACACAATATACCAGACTGTCAATCACACACAATATACCAGACTGTCAATCACACACAATATACCAGACTGTCAATCACACACAATATACTCAGATTGTCAATCACACACAATATACCAGACTGTCAATCACACACAATGCATACCAGATTTCTCAATCACACAATATACCAGACTGTCAACCATACACAATATACCAGACTGTCAATCACACACAATATACCAGAGCTGTCAATCACACACAATATACCAGACTGTCTGTCAATCACACACAATATACCAGACTGTCAATCACACACAATATACCAGACTGTCAATCACACACAATATACCAGACTGTCAATCACACACAATATACCAGACTGTCAATCACACACAATATATATATATCATAAAAAAGCGCATTATTATTTAAATTAATAATCTAATAAGAACTTTAAATAAAATGTCGCTGTTTGGGTTAATAATCGATTTAAACAGTATATAGCACCTAAGTGTGGATACTCAATAGAACACAACACAAATATGGCGGCTTAGGGAAAAGCCCATTTTACACTGACGATGCGCATTCTGTATAATTTATATTCCGTGGTGCGCACACTGAGTCTGACTGTTATTATTATTATTATTATTTGAAGTTTATTTCAAACATTTCATTCCCCACAGGTACAAAAACAACATTTTTCTAAACCCCTGAACAAATTTATCAACAGCCCCATTTTTCGTTTTCATTTTTGTTTTTACCTCCACACTTACCCACCGGTCGGTCCAGATAAACTTTGAATGTTTGAGCCGTTGAGGTCACGGGACGAATGGAGGGGAGGGATGGGTGAGGTCAAGGTAACCGCCGCACCTTTTTTTTTTAAATATGTATATATATATATAAATATAAATCTGGTGGAAACACGGGTCTGGGTTGTGTGTGTGTGGGGGGGGGGGCTCTCTAGCTCTAACTGAAGGCGAGCATCTTCAGGTCGGCCTACTTTCTACACTTCTCCGACTGATGCCGGAGGGCCAGAGGTTCTCATGTTGTGAGAGGGGAGTGTGTGTGTGGGGGGGGGGAAGGGAGGGGTGTCCCTGAGTGCCAGAGGTTCTCATGTTGTGAGAGGAAGTGTGTGTCTGTGTGAGTGTGTGTGGGGGGGAGAGTCCCTGAGTGTCAGAGGTTCTCATGTTGTGAGAGGGAAGTGTATGTCTGTGTGTGTGTGTGTGTGTGTGTGCGGGGGAGTGCCTGAGTGTCAGAGGTTCTCATGTTTGATTTGGGGCATCTGCCCACCTGCACATTACAGGAGAACCCGGGTGACCATTGAAACAGTCTGATGCCCGCGGTGGGGCAGTGTATAGACGCCCCAGTCTAGACGTGGACAGTAATACTGAGACACTGAGTCGGGTAAAGTTGTGTAAGGGGACCGGTTGCTAGACGTGGACAGTAATACTGAGACACTGAGTCGGGTAAAGTTGTGTAAGGGGACCGGTTGCTAGACGTGGACAGTAATACTGAGACACTGAGCCGGGTAAAGTTGTGTAAGGGGACCGGTTTCTAGATTGCATCGGCGGTGGGGTGGGGAAGTGGGGGGGGGGGGGTAACAACGGTTAAGTTCACACAAAACGTGTACAAAAAAATAACAACAAAAATATCGACATCCGGTGTATTCTAGAAATAATCACCCCAGTAAAGAAAAACCCATCTACCTAGTTAACAGCGACTCCGGATTTTAAAAAAGAAAAATGGAAGGGGAAAAAAAACACAGAAAAAGTTCATACGTTGGATGGAACCGCCAGTAGATAGAAAAAGGGGGGGGCGGGGCTCTGCTCTCCCCTCCCACCCCTTCCCGCCCTCTCTCACACACACACACACACACATCATTCTTACACTTGTCCGCACCCCAGTCTATTATTTTTTTGTTGTTCCCTTCTGTCAAGTGTTATATTTTTTCTGGCACCGCGATGCTAAATATAGCAACAGAGTGAGCTAAATATAGACAGGAAGAATGCAGGCGAATGTATTTCAAGTGTGACGTTTTATTGGCGTTAGTCAGTGGGTTAGATAAAAAAAGATTAACGGGAACACACACACACACAAAATAAGAATAATAATAAATAATAACCTTTATAAACTAAAACAGTGGTTACTTGGGGGGGGGGGGGAGAAAATGTGCATCCATCGTCAATTTAATAGGGTATTCCCGAAAAGTCGCCATATTGGTGCATTGTTCTATCGCGTATCAATATTTAGGGGCTACTCTGTTAAAACAGATTGATAGCACAAATAGAGACAATTTTTAAAGTTGTTATTAGATTATTTAAAATGTAAATAGGATTCTGTTGATTCATCGAGTTAAACGGTTTATTGATTAACGATCTAGGTTCCAGCTAACAGAGTTTGATAGCAGATGACGTATTGGTCATGTCAGTTTTAAAATGGCCAGCAGACGACTCGGTTTATACGACTCTTGTATATTTAAAAAAAAATAAAATTACACTCGAGAATCAACAGGAACAACCCCAAGGCCAACATTTCAGTCCATGTGAGATGAAGCTTTCCTTTTTTTTATTTCCCCGAACTGAAGAGTTATCCCGTAACTTGCCTGGACAGATATTCTTTTAAAAGCTTTCTAAAATGTCACCTCGATACCCCGTTGAGCCGAGTTGACCTTAGAGTAGTGTTCCTTTTATACCCCCACCCTGATCTTGTGGGCAGCATACAGTAACCACTGGGGGTGGTGTGTGTGTGGGGGGGGGTCTGATACCCGAGGAGTGGACTTGATGACAACACGGGTGACAGTTTTTATACATAGTCACTTAATACAGACAGACAGACAGACAGACCGAAAGATAGAACAAAGAAACAAATTGGCAGATAGAAACAAACAGACAGGGCAGACAGAGAAGTGATCATAATATTGAATACAGACAGGCAGGTAAAATAGATAGAACAAAGAAACTAATTGGTAGATAGAAAGATTACAAAGATGTTATATTAAAAACATGACTAAGATACAGATGGTCAGTAAGTCAGACACAAAGATAGACTGATTGACAAACATGTACGGCAGATAACTAATTAGCCGTCAATACAAATACTGAAATTGATAAGATAGAAAGACTTGGGGGATTGTCATGGTCCCAGCGGCGTAGCGTGGGTATCGGCCGCCCAGGGCGGAAGTCGATTTTGCCGCCCTCTCATTTAGGTATTTCAATTTAATCTATACATTTTTGCCGCCCCCCACCCCTAAAAAAAGTGATAAAAAGTGCCGCCCGGTGCGGATCGCAGCCACCGCCCCCCCCCCTAGGTACGCACTGCATGGTCCGCACAAGCAATAAAACTTTTAATATTGTACTCTCTCTCTACCTCTCTCTATAAATATATATAAATATTTCTCTTTCCTAACCACTGGATGTCCCGGGCCTATACATAATTAACCCCGTCTCCCGCCAATTTCTCCCCCCCCCCTCCCGCCTACCCATTTGTTTTATGATGAGATAAATACTGGAAACAATGGCGCCGTATGACGCCCACATGAGCCGGAAATGACGCTCGCCGGTGTCGGAGTTCGAGGAATTCTACGAGTCGAGGAAGTGGCCCGAGAGACAGGGGGGAGGGGAGGTGGTCGGATATGAACGTAAGGAACTGGGGGAAATGAATATGGAGAAAGGAGGTGTGGGGTGGGGGGAGAGGTGTGTGAAAAGATGAGTTCCATATGAGCGAGCCGAATTGTATTGTGAATGACACCTTTAAACGATTTTTTGTGGAGGAGCGGGGGATGGGGGGGGGTGTGGGAGGGTTATCGGTACGACAAGGAAAATATTTGCTCGGGGAAAATGTAGATACAGAAAAACTAAGGGGTTTCCGCCTTTAGGTGAAATTTCCGACTCCCAATTTTCTTCCATTTGTTTTTATTGTTATAATTTAATGTTCAGCTTTCATGGTGGATGGTCAACATTTAGACCTTTCCTTTAATGTGTATGCAAGGTTCAAAGGTCGCAGACTGTCATATCTTACAGACTTGGTGTACATTTAAGCAAAAAACGCCTTCACTTTTAGAGTGATTGTTACTTTCAAACCTGTGCAGGTGAAAGTCGTTTGACTTGTTCATCAGCCGAAACTGACCGTGAACTGGACAGTGGAATGACCCACCGAGTGGCCGGAGAATAAATGACCATTTCGTTATCTTTCCACCGACGTGGTGTATTGAACTCATTGGCCCTCCGGCTATGATCCCGGTATGAGTGGTAAAGATGACGGGTTCAAATCTTAACGGCACCGGCCACCCAGTGTCCCCCGTGGCGCCTAGCCGGCCTGTGCACTGTCGGCTGGGGTGGGGGATGAAAGTAGGGCACTATGACAACTGGCCCCATAGTTGTTAAAAGGATCGACAGATTTGTGAAGTCCGTGTAGGGACGGGATGTTTATCTCTATGATTTTGTAAACAACTGATGAGATGGTACGTGTGGAGGCACTGATGATGGTACGTGTGGAGGCACTGATGAGAGGGTACGTGTGGAGGCACTGATGAGAGGGTACGTGTGGAGCCACTGATGAGGGTACGTGTGGAGGCACTGATGAGAGGGTACGTGTAGAGCCACTGATGAGGGTACGTGTGGAGGCAATGATGAGGATACGTGTGGGGCACTGATGAGAGGGTACGTGTGGAGCCACTGATGAGGGTACGTGGGGAGGCACTGATGAGAGGGTACGTGTGGAGCCACTGATGAGGGTACGTGTGTGTCGGCACTGATAAGAGGGTACGTGTGTCGGCACTGATGAGAGGGTACGTGTGGAGCCACTGATGAGAGGGTACGTGTGTGTCGGCACTGATAAGAGGGTACGTGTGGAGGCACTGATGAGAGGGTACGTGTGGAGCCACTGATGAGGGTACGTGTGGAGCCACTGATGAGAGGGTACGTGTGTCGGCACTGATGAGAGGGTACGTGTGTCGGCACTGATGAGAGGGTACGTGTGGAGCCACTGATGAGGGTACGTGTGGAGCCACTGATGAGAGGGTACGTGTGTCGGCACTGATGAGAGGGTACGTGTGTGTCGGCACTGATAAGAGGGTACGTGTGGAGTCACTGATGAGAGGGTACGTGTGGAGCCACTGATGAGAGGGTACGTGTGTGTCGGCACTGATAAGAGGGTACGTGTGGAGCCACTGATGAGATAGTACGTGTGTGGAGCCACTCAAGAGAGGGTACGTGTGGAGCCACTGATGAGGGTACGTGTGGAGCCATTGATGAGGATACGTGTGGAGCCACTGATGAGGGTACGTGTGTAGCCACTGATGAGGGTACGTGTGGAGCCACTGATGAGGGTACGTGTGGAGCCACTGATTTCAACACAACCGTGGTCCACATACAAGAAGAAGAAGACAGGACAGGGGAAGTAATTTAAGTGTAATACAAGATGAAACTATGTCAGGTGGACAGAGCATAAACCTGTGTCAAGGAATAGATTGCAGCTGGTCGGGGTGGGCAGTTTGTGGTCAATCAAAGAACTTGTAATACAGGTAGCAAAGTCAAATAAAGACGACATTGATTGCAGGACAAAACCTGAGGAAGACACATACAAATGGCTGAACTGTATCATGATACGATGGGGAACGTCACACGTGATCAAAGATCGCCGTTTGTTTTATGATTTCAGTGAAATTTTCAAAGGCGAAATATTTCATTAATATGTTTTAAAAATATATATAATAGATCCATTCTGGACCAGGTCTCGGAGATAGTTTGAATGTAACCTGATTGAATTTTTAAAAAAATGTAGTTAAAAAAAGAAAGAATTTGGGAGGAACACTGTAAACTTGGTATGTATGAAACCACAACAAAACTGATTGCGTCATCAGTTAGACATACACACACACACACCAAGATTTGGGTTGCATCTTTATAAACAGATACGTCATAGTGTGGATATCAAGTTTGATTGATTTCTAGCTTTCTGTTCTATTAATTGAAATTTAAAAATAAAATGTACATCTCTATCTGGAGCTAAAGATTTTATCGCTGATTATTTCCAAATCGAGCTTCATGTACAAGTTCCGAACTTCATTACACTTCAATACTCATTTCACACATCAAAACAGAATCGATTCTGCTAAAATAAACTTTCTTTGTGTATGTTTTTCCCCCTTGCCTTATCACTACCAGGAGCATGAATACAACACGCGTTCAACATCATACAGCGGTGATTATAAACTCTGGCACCGGGGCGCCTACACCCCCCCCTCTTCCTCCCCAATCCTCGCCCCCACCACCACTACCCAAAAAACACCAGTAACATACATACATCAACGCCACGCTCTGGAATTATCGACTACTTTTCGCCTAACCCTACCCAGCCTTGCCATCATCGATTACTTCTTATTTTTTATCCCTTGGCTGATGATTATGTGTAGCGCGGCAAAACACGGTGTAACGGCAGTAAAGCTTCCCTCATCGGTGAATGATCAATTTGTACGCGGGTTATTTTTTTTTTAAAACCCAGCCGTGCGAAAGAATAAAAAAATAAAACGGTCAGGGGGGTAGATTTGTAGGATTCATGACATGGACTACTCAGCGCTCCTCGTAGTTGGCCCACACTGCAGCTGAACTTTTGATGTGGGTTGGAAATACGCGGCATGGTTGAACAATAAATAAATAAACGAAATGAAACAGACACATGGTTTTCAACTTTCCCTTGAACTAGCATGGTTGAGGGGGAGGGGGGGGCGGGGGGACTCAATATATTGGGAGGGGCGACACGAGACCTATGGCAGCCACACACAAACAAATCTTTACAGAGTCACACTATGTGCCGATTTATAGCAGCTATAATTTACCGAGTCAATGTGTCAATGAAAGTAAGAGATTGCAAAACAACAACTTGCTCATTTTTGAGCAGCACAAAACTCATAAAAGAGCCACATGTGTATGTAAGGCTCACATGTGGATGTAAGGCTTACGTGTGTATGTAAAGCTCACATGTGCATGTAAGGCTCACATGTGGATGTATAGCTCACATGAGGATGTAAGGCTCAAATGAGGACGTCCTGTGTTAGTATCAAGTACACAGTACTAATTATAGTAATCAAAATAAAACCAAATAATGATATAAAAGAAATGGGAGAAAAACAGCTGAACACCGGAACGGACAAAATGATACAAACATTGAACAAAGACGACAGTGTTGAAGTATAGCCTGATGGTTGCATATACAAGACAGGAGTTTCATATTTCAGTGGTTCTAAAACAAAAAAAAAGGCAAACAGTTTATAATCAAGACCTCGTTTCATGTAGCAAATCATCCCCAATTAGATATTTTTGCAATCATTACAATTTTTTTTCGCCCATCTTCCGCCCTCCACCCTAATGGCGTTAAACTAGTTTTACTGGCGCCCAGGGAGAAATTAAAAAAAAAATCCCAAATACGACATAAGTGAGACAAGTATCGCCCTTACCAACCCTCCCTCTTTATACGCCACTGGTCCACTCTTTATACGCCACTGGTCCACTCTTTATACGCCACTGGTCCACTCTTTATACGCCACTGCTCCGCTCTTTATAATCGCGTAAATTATTCACCCCCCCCCTCCTTTATTCTGACACTAGGATGGACAGAGTTTTACAGATTGAGATTCACTGATAAATTACTGCCGTGCACATCAATCAGACATTGTTAAAATTCTACCCCCTGAGGTGTGTTCAGGACACTAGCAAGCCATGAATTGTGAAGGAGATTTGTTGAGAGAGAGAGAGAGAGAGAGAGAGAGAGAGAGAGAGAGAGAGAGAGAGAGAGAGAGATGGCAGACACACAGATACATAAGCAATCATACAGAAAGATGGGTGGATAGATATTTATAGAGATACATAAAAAGATAGATGACAGTCCATCAGATATACAGATACAAAGATAGATGACAGTCAATCAGAAGATAGATGACAGTCAATCAGAAGATAGAGGACAGTCAATCAGAAGATAGATGACAGTCAATCAGAAGATAGATGACAGTCAATCAGAAGATAGAGGACAGTCAATCAGAAGATAGATGACAGCCAATCAGATATAAAGGCAAACAGGCAGAATGACGGATAGATAGACGCAAACAATAACAGAGTGCTGACTTCTTCAACCAAAAAATAAGATACGAAACAAACATCATGTATCAGCTCCTACCACAACCCATGCAGCGGTACAGCCGACTCAACATAAGAAGTCAACAACAGCCGAACTGACACGGAGGAAACATACCACTGTCTGCTTTTTTTTATTTTTACATAAATTAAGGCGGGGTTCTAAGAGACCAATCAGTGGACAGGCAGCGTGTGAGATGTAGCGTGACGTGCTGTTCCATCATCGTGTCAGGCCGTTAGGTTGCAACGTCCATCAGTATGACGTTACAATATTCCACCAGATAACTACAAGATATTTTTATAACAAAGACAATGGAATATATATATATATATATATATATATATATATATATATATATATATATATATATATATATATATATATATATATAAATGACACGAATGGGCTACCGTACTTTTAATTAGCAATGATCGAACAAATGACACGAATTGGCTACTGTACTTTCACTTTGCGAGGATAAAATAATTGACACGAATGGGCTACGGGAAATGTATAATGCAATGATAACATAAATGACATTCTGGCTACTGTACTCCCACAGTGCTGTCATCAATCCAGGCCTTACAATATTGTATTGAGACGTGCCGTATGGTGATAGGCAAACCCCCCCCCCCCCCGCCTCTTTACTTTTATTAACTGTTACATTACTACGGAAGTTAATATATCAACATTGTTTCAAGCGGCAGGCGGCAAGGGGGAGATAAAAAAAAGAGAGAGAGGGTCACCCAACCGGTACAATTTTGCTTTGAACTGACGCGCCTCCATCTGTCGGCAACAACAACAGAGAGTCACACGCTCGCCGTGTTATCGATCGATTGGTCTGTTATTTATTTCTTTTGTGTTTCTTTCTGCCCCTGACGTTGATTACAGTGTACTTCTCAAGAAGCGTGTTGTGTGGTGTGGTAGCCCCCTCGGGGGTGGGGAGAGATGGGGAGGGGGTGGGGGGTCGTTCGTCCTCAGGGAGGATGTTACACTCTTATATCTGTCTGTTGTGGTGGGTGTTGAGGGGGTTGTCAGCTCAGAAGCGGTCGCGCAGATCGCGGGGTTCGCACCCTTACACCGACGCCAGTTAGCAGTGTGGCTCAAGGCGCCCTGTGTCCACTGCAGAGTCTATGATGTAGGGGAGGTGTAAAAAAAAATGAAAACGAGGGGGTGTCAGGAGGACTACATTGTACCCCCCCTCCCCGTTGTGTGGAATAGATAGATGTACGTTAGTGCTATTAAGATAAACATCAGATATTTATTGGGGGGGGGGGGGGAACCTCTCACTGGATGGTTTTAATGAGTGTCTCGTGTGTGTTTTTATTTCTCCGTGTGTCTACAAAGGGAAAGCCGCCAACACATTGTGGACATATTTATGTACATATCTACGTAGAGTGTGTGTCACAATACTGAGACACTCTTTACGATGGGAAACATTAAAAAAAAAAAAACAACTAGAATTTACACACAAATTAAAAACATTGGAGGGAGGGGAGGGGGCAGGAGCCATTGGAGAGGTCAATTAAGGTCAAGACATATTAAAATAAAATAAGTCATCTAGATATGAAAAGTCCTTCAAACAAATCCAGTGGAGAAATTGTACTTTGACCATTATAAGGCTGGACAATATGACTACTACCGTTATATGCCTTGGATACTGGACTTATGCCCTTATATGCCTTTGATACTGGACTTGTGCCCTTAAATGCCTTTGATACTGGACTTATGCCCTTATGCGCCTGGACAATCGGACTTTCCCCGTTATATGCCCACATATTTTATTTTATCCATTGTCCAGGCCGGTGAATGAAATCAACGGGAATCAGATTGGTGTCGCGTCAATCATTTCTCAGAGATTGTAACCGTCGGCCCTCATTCCAATAAATTATGATTTTATATCGTCGCTAGACAGATGACGCCCCCCCCCCCCCCACACACATGTCACGCCCATTATGTGTCAGTCCACATACGCGATAGGTGTCCCCACCATCTGCCACCATACGAAATAGAGATACACATAGAATACAAGACAGACGTTTATATACTGCGGGACGTTTAGATATTCAAATCAAATTAGAATAAATCCTGTCACGTGACACGTCTGGACGTCAAAACGATTGGCTCGGCCCTCAACACGCCCCCCCCCGTTGTTTATGATAGACCCAGCGACAGAGGTAGGTGTGTATGTGTGTGTGTGTGTGTGTGAGAGAGAGAGAGAGAGAGAGAGAGAGAGAGAGAGAGAGAGATGAACAAGATGTTTCCATGATGAAATGAATGGGGAGAAGAAAATGCACGGTGATTTTTGTATTTCTATTATTGTTCGTCAGATGTACTCGGCAATATATAGTCCAGTCTTGACTGACCTATATAATGAATATCAGATAAAGGTTACTGGAAGACTGATGTATTCTCCGTTGATCATAAAACATAAACAACAACAAAATCTCTACATCTCTAAAATGTCCCGGGATGCAGTGCCCGTTTGAGGCACTATGGTCGTCTACCGGACAGTCTACATGGTGGGGCCCCCATGGAACCACAATACTCTCCACACCTAACATATAAGCGAACTGTTCTACAGTGCTGTTATGTTGTTCCGCTTGTTGTTCGGTCATGTTTTAAAAAAAAAAAAGTAAACAGGTAAGGCAACAATATATAACGGACTGACCTGATTACACCGAACTTAACAGACGACAAAGAGAGGAATGGAAAGACCTGTCCACTGAGGGGGTGGGTGGGGGGCGGCGGATGAATGAAAAAACCAGATTGATGCCAGGCAGAACAGCGCGCACAGGATTTGAACCCGTGTCAAGCACTTCACCGATCAAGGCTCTACATCCGCGGGGACACTCTTCGACCATCACACGTCTTTCCCCCCTCCCTCACACCTCTCTCTCTCTCTCGTCAGATGTTGGTAAATAAAACACACACACACACACACACAAGGCCACCACGTCTGTTGTTTTGTAAACAAGGCATTAGTGCGCTTATCATAACAGTAAAGGGGAGGGGGGGGGGTAAGCGGCACGTGAAAAGGGGGGCGGGGTATATGGGGACCAAAGTACACGCCTTACAAGAGCGTCGGGTCAAAAAGTGCTCAGCGCCCCCCACCCCTCGGGCCTACCTACCTGGAGGTGTAATTGGTGTAACTCACTTACACGGCACGTGGATACAGGTACGGGTATTTTCAAAACACTTACCTATACATATAAAGGTATATATATATATATATATATATATATATATATATATATATATATGTGTGTGTGTGTGTGTGTGTGCGTGTGTGTGTTCTGGGTACAGCATTACACAGTGTGCACTTGTAGCGTGTGTTGCTAAGAAAATGATGATAAAGGACAAAAAAAAATTTAAAAAAAAAGTCATCGAAGATGTCAACAAACATGAAGACTGAGTGTCTGTCTGTGTGCGTCTGTCTGTGTGACTGACTATGTATTACACTTCCTCGACACCCAAAGTAAATCATTACCCATACTTTCGTTGGCAGGGCGTTTTGAAGTTTCCTTTAGGGCCGTTAAAGCCACAGAATTGGTACGAAAATTAGAAGGAGGGAAGGGGGTGCTTTGGCACCCCCAGGGGTGGGGGGTGTGTGTGCGGGGGGGGGGATAGAAAGTCGACATTCTTTGAGAAACGAATCTGTTCGCCGGAAGTTGGAACTAGTTCACGACATCTTCTGCTGTTGCCATGAATACAAAGACTCAGATGAACAACTTGAACAATTTTAGGACTGCTGGGTTGAAAGTAGTCACAGACTGAAACTCCACATCCTAGTTTTTTTTTTATATTTAAAAACAGAGAAAAGAATGAAGGTAATGGTCCATTGAAATCTTTGTCCGCACCACATAAAACATAGAATCTCTGGCCCAGTTGGGCCCAGCTTTAGTTAAAAGAAAATAATGAATGAGAAAATCTTGGGTGCAGTGGGGCGCGACGCTTCACCCTACTGCAGACACACACACACACACACACACACACACATGCATATACAAACATACATACACAATGATGTAACCTCCCTTTCTCCCACATTTTGACGGGTAGCACATGTCGTCACATAATGGCACAATAAAAGGTGTGTGTGTGTGACTGGGAGGGGAGCGGGGGTTCTGTGATGGAAATAAAGAGACCCGCTGTTTGATGACAGAATGACGCGGTGGGGGGAGGATGGTTGTGGGGGGGGGTGGGGGGGTAACAGATGGCCAGGTTTCCAACAATAATTTGATAAGAGAGGAAACCGCCAAAACGTAGTAGGACACAAAGAAAAACAAACAAAAACTTTTTTTTTTTATTCCACAAGGCCCGTGGAGGGAGAGGAGACGGGGAGAGGGTGGGGGTTAGGTCTCTAGTACTCACGATTTAGTCTCATATGCACACACATCGGCGATGAAAACTTTAAAAAAAATCTGACAAAAGACGCCGTTGCCCGTTAGGTCAAGATCAGATAACCCAGTCAAGGGCGTAAGTTCACAAGTGTGAATTTTGCAAACATACAACAACAGCCCCATCCCCTCGCCACAATACGGTCTTGACAGAAGTATATAAATAAATAAAACTATTTATATATCTGTGATCCATAAGTCACGGCTTATGTTGTTTATTGTGTGTTTGGCTTTCCTTTATCATCATACGCCGCATTTGAAAACATCCGTTTTACAACCATACAACAAGGACAACTACACACACACACACACACACACACACACACATACACACACACACAAACCCCGCGACTGATGACCAATCGGTAATCGATATGGTCCAGCAACTACAGCGCGTTCGGTCGGTCCCCCCCCCTCCACGCCAAATGTACAGATGTAACGGAGATCACCGGCTAATGCTATGTAATGGGCGGTATCGATTTCCAGGCGTCGCTTAAACGTCTTTTAGGTATCGTGAGAGAGATGTGGATCGAGATGGTTGGATAGAGATTTCCTTTTTTCGTACCTCTTTCTCTCTCTCACTCTCACTCTCTCTCTCTCTCACTCGTCTCTATCTCTATCTACAAAGTATTTCTTGTTTATAAACTATCCCCGCTATTTAAGATTTACATATGACATATTTCAAGTCATAAACATCATAATCAGCTGTAATAATCACACACAATTATCTGTAATAGAATAATATTGTTGTAAGGGATGAAATGACTGGCTTTCAGTTTAGCATTCCTACATAGGTCAGTGCTGTTATTGATTTTTTGCTATTTGTTTTTTTAAAACATGACATCATCGATTTGTTTGACGAGATTTGAAACAAAACATTAAACACAATAAAACCGAAGGTAATCGTTGACAATTTTTAGTTCGATCCACATATCGATCAGGGGACAGGTGTCTGTACTCATATGGGAGGGGGGGGGTAATTTTTTTTGTTTACTTCAGTTCCTAGTCAAAGCGTCCAGTATCTGGGGGAAGTTATAGTGGCTGGGCAGTTCGCTAGGTGACCATTGTCTAAATCAACAGGTGGATTCTACACTTACCCTACCCCCAGGGCCTACAAGGGACGAAAAAAAAATTACAATATATTCCCATACCCCCGCCCCCCCCCCCACAAACTCACTTTTAAAAACAAAATGAGGTGTTGACAACTGTGAGTAAAACTGTGTGTTCAACCGTGTGCACAACCACGTGTACAACCGTGTGTACAGCCGTGTGTGCAACTGTGTGTACAGCCGTGTGTACAATTGTGTGTACAGCCATGTGTACAACCGTGAGTCTCAAGTCTGGCCTGTGATGCTATGCACGGGACTGACAGAGACTGGGAGTCGAGAGACTGGGAGTCGAGAGACTGGGAGTCGAGAGACTGGGAGTCGAGAGACTGGGAGTCGAGAGACTGGGAGTCGAGAGACTGGTAGTCGAGAGACTGTGTTGGGTGTGGTGAGTCTGGAACCAATCAAACTGACGAGGACGACAATAATGGAATCAACTGAATAGAAACAACACTGGCCCGCGAAGACCACTGGATGCAGGGGGAGGGGGCACTCCTTGATCAAATCTGGCCCCATTATTTTCATTTCAAAACGTCCGCCCCTTCTAGTTACACCACACCAGCCTCCCTCCCTCCCCCCACCCCTCTCTGTGTCCGTTCCCGTTCAGATGTTTATGTTCCACTTCCTTTTTGTCCACATGTAACGGTCAACTGCAAGGACCTGAGACAAAGGGGGGGGAGGGCTTTGACACTAAACTGACCAAAGCGTTTGATTGGTTTAAAGTGTGTGTGTGTTTAAAAATGGAAGTTTGACCCGGAAAGAAGTGGAAACCAAATCAACAAAAGGCCAGCACGGAGCTGTGGCCGTTAACATTTGCCTCACATAATTTTTAACATTATTGCTGAACATAGCCTTAACGGTACTGACTAGGTAGTGTTAACAGTACTGACTAAGTAGTGTTAACAGTAGTGACTAGGTAGTGTTAACAGTAGCGACTAGGTAGTGTTAACAGTATTGACTAGGTAGTGTTAGCAGTAGTGACTAGGTAGTGTTAACAGTATTGACTAAATAGTTGTAATATTCTTGGATAGAATAGTTTTAGCATATTATGGGCTAGAACAATTTTTAAAAGGTTTCAAACCTAGCAACTACATGTACTACACAAAATGGCCAATAAATTGAATTACGGATAGATACCTTTGTGTAGAGACACAGATAGATACCTTTGTGTAGAGACACAGATAGATACCTCAGTGTAAAGACACAGATAGATACCCCTGTATAGAGACACAGACAGATACCCCTGTGTAGAGACAAAGACAGATACCCCTGTATAGAGACACAGACAGATACCCCTGTGTAGAGACACAGACAGATACCCCTGTATAGAGACACAGGCAGATACCCCTGTATAGAGACACAGACAGATACCCCTGTGTAGAGACACAGATAGATACCTTTGTGTAGAGACACAGATAGATACCCCTGTGTAGAGACACAGATACCATTCTATTTCATACATTATGGCTCTCCTTGCACACAATGTCAACGGCCACAGTTGGTGTTAAATATTTGCGGGACCCCCCCCCCCGGGCCATTCTACAACACATGAGAAAACAAGCCCAACAAACATTGCTCCGAGAACATTGAGACGACCCCCCCCCACTATGTCGATGACGTTACAAAAGAAACAAACACGAAAGAGGGGGTTGGGGGGGGGGTGATGCCTGGGAAACTAACAATGTTTTCAGTGACTGAAATTAAAATAGTTCTGTTGGTGCACACAAGTGTGCACATCGTTTTTTTGGAAAGGCAGGTAGTGCGCAAATAAAAATTGAAAGGTTTGAGGCCAGAGGC
Organism: Bulinus truncatus; assembly: GCA_021962125.1. Classification (NCBI taxonomy): domain Eukaryota; kingdom Metazoa; phylum Mollusca; class Gastropoda; family Planorbidae; genus Bulinus; species Bulinus truncatus. Next base: position 2,101,717 of record JAGDYQ010000121.1, read on the forward strand.
GTACCTAGGACGCGGTCCCGATTCGTAAGTCCCCCCTGGGTCCCAAAATTTTTTTTACATTAAATATTAAGTACATTATCTCATGTCATGGTGTCCAATGTCAAAATGCAGGGGCCCCCAAAGAGGCCAAGCAACACGGGCCCTCAAATCCCTAGGTTCGGCACTGGTTGAGGCTGTGTGTGACGCCCCTGTAAATAGATCCTATAGAACACTTGTGGGACTGTTGTTCTATGGTACAGAACACTTGTGGGACTGTTGTTCTATGGTACAGAACACTAGTGGGACTGTTGTTCTATGGCACATAACACTAGTGGGACTGTTGTTCTGTGGCACATAACACTAGTGGGACTGTTGTTCTGTGGTACAGAACACTAGTGGGACTGTTGTTCTATGGCACAGAACACTAGTGGGACTGTTGTTCTATGGTACATAACACTAGTGGGACTGTTGTTCTATGGTACAGAACACTAGTGGGACTGTTGTTCTATGGCACATAACACTAGTGGGACTGTTGTTCTATGGCACATAACACTAGTGGGACTATTGTTCTGTGGTACAGAACACTAGTGGGACTGTTGTTCTATGGTACATAACACTAGTGGGACTGTTGTTCTATGGTACAGAACACTAGTGGGACTGTTGTTCTATGGTACATAACACTAGTGTGACTGTTGTTCTATGGTACAGAACACTAGTGGGACTGTTGTTCTATGGTACAGAACACTAGTGGGACTGTTGTTCTATGGTACAGAACACTAGTGGGACTGTTGTTCTATGGTACAGACCACTAGTGGGACTGTTGTTCTATGGTACAGACCACTAGTGGGACTGTTGTTCTATGGTACATAACACTAGTGGGACTGTTGTTCTATGGTACATAACACTAGTGGGACTGTTGTTCTATGGTACATACCACTAGTGGGACTGTTGTTCTATGGTACATACCACTAGTGGGACTGTTGTTCTATGGTACATAACACTAGTGGGACTGTTGTTCTATGGTGGACCCTTTTTTTTTCATCCTCTCCTTGGCCAATAGTGCTATGGTCGTGAAGGCACCACGGGGCTTTAGCCATGACCTGAAATATCCATCGGTCCTCACCAGGGACCCTCGGGTCAACAGTTGAGCGCTCTACCCCACGACCACATCCGTCTCCTGATTGAGGGGATAACGGGATGGGTTCCACATATTATATGGGGGGATGTAATAAAACATAAGAACAAATGTAATGATATGTAAGTATGTCCAACATAAGAACAAATGGAAGGATATGTAAATATGTTAAACATAAGAACAACTGTAATGATATGTAAGTATGTCAAACATAAGAACAAATGGAAGGATATGTAAGTATGTCAAACATAAGAACAAATGTAATGATATGTAAGTATGTCAAACATAAGAACAAATGGAAGGATATGTAAGTATGTCAAACATAAGAACAAATGTAGTGTAAGTATGTCAAATTCATTCCCTAAGTCAACATCAGTAAACGGTTGTCGGGAATATCGGCAGTGCCGAAACTAGGTCACCACACACACACACACATACATACACCCCTGTTACGACGACCTTGGGAAAGATTCGCGTGACGGGTGATAACGGTTCCTCTGTCATCAATGTCACGTGACGTGAAGACACGTTGCGAGCCCGAACAACGTGCTACGGGTCATGGGTTCGATCCCCGGACGGAGGCAGTTGATCCGTGTCGGACGACTCCGAGCTACTAAGACGACGATGGCGCATAGACGCACGGTCCTCCAGACAACGGACAGACGGACGCGCCCCATGGCCATTGCAGTGTCGGCCACAGTGATAGGTAAACAAATGGGTACTACACACACACCCACTTAACACACACACACACAGTGTCTCCAAAGTTTGTTTTATTGGCCAGGGGATCATGATATCCCATCGAACCCATCTTTGCTGTGACATCGGGTTCCGGAAATATTTGTGTGACAAAACTCGATAAATAAGTTGGGTGGTGGAGACGACACATGGAAGTTTATACAGACCCGGGAATCTTTGCCGTCAATACAACTAATAGTGTTCTCTTCCTGTTGGATTATATTTACTGCCGATGGAAGTATTAGTTAACCGACGGGATATTTCCCCACTGCGGGGTGGGGGCGTGGAGAGATAAAGGAGGCGGAGGGGCGCCAACAAAAAAAAAATTTTCAAAGAATGTGACCAATTTGTGACGCCGTACTTTCCATTCAGTCCACCACCTCGTGTCCTTGACCCGAGATGAATTCAAACATAGCAACAGCAACAGCAAGAAGAAAAAATATTTGAGAATGTTGTAGACAAGCCGCCGATGCATCTGGTCTTTCACTAAGGGAGAAGGGGCGACGTTAGGGGGCAGAAGGTAAGGTGAACAAAAGGGACAAGGGAGTGTGGGAGGGGATGGGGTGGGGGCACAGGACTAAGGAAGGGTCACAAGCAGGAGACACAAATTGAACACAGGAGGGGGGCAGACACAGGTGTAGAAGAATAATGACACCATGGCATAGGTGTAGGCTTCAACCAGAAAAGAGTTTATAGGAAGGCAGTTTTTGTTTTTGTTGTTAGAGAATTGAAAAAAAAACATAAACAACCCAGATTTAGCTTTTTAAACACAAGAGAGTTTTAAAAGGTGACAATGAATGGAATTCTTTTATTTTTAAAACCACCCAGACTTGTCCTAGACCCACAGAAAGATCGACACGTTACGAACAAAAAAATGTCGTGATTTGCTGCATGATGGTGGGTTTTCCCGAACACTGGCCACATTCTCATTGGATGACCTGATTTATTTCTATCTCAATTCTTGAAGGAATTTGAATGAAAACAGAGGACATGGGACTTGGGAATCAAAATTATGCACACCGTCTGTTTACTTTTATCACTTACAGAGTTTGTAGTTCATTTTTTTACATTTCATTTCATATAACGGAACCATTGAAACAAAGATTTCCGAGGCATGAGTGAACATGGTGCCCCCCGGCCATGTTGGGCCCCTGTCAATACAAATCTGTATCAGATGTGATGACGTGAAATGACGATAAGATGTGCCATATACAAATTAGCAGATATAGGAGTTAAAGATGTGCCCAATCCATATAACATAGGAGCTAAAGATGTGCCCCAATCCATATATGGGAGCTAAAGATGTGCCCAATCTAGATATTGGAGCTAGAGATGTGCCCAATCTAGTTATTGGAGCTAGAGATGTGCCCAATCTAAATATGGGAGCTAGAGATGTGCCCAATCTAGATATTGGAGCTAGAGATGTGCCCAATCTAGATATTGGAGCTAGAGATGTGCCCAATCTAGATATGGGAGCTAGAGATGTGCCCAATCTAGATATGGGAGCTAGAGATGTGCCCAATCTAGATATGGGAGCTAGAGATGTGCCCAATCTAGATATTGGAGCTAGAGATGTGCCCAATCTAGATATGGGAGCTAGAGATGTGCCCAATCTAGATATGGGAGCTAGAGATGTGCCCAATCTAGATATGGGAGCTAGAGATGTGCCCAATCTAGATATGGGAGCTAGAGATGTGCCCAATCTAGATATTGGAGCTAGAGATGTGCCCAATCTAGATATGGGAGCTAGAGATGTGCCCAATCTAGATATGGGAGCTAAAGATGTGCCCAATCTAGATATTGGAGCTAGAGATGTGCCCAATCTAGATATTGGAGCTAGAGATGTGCCCAATCTAGATATGGGAGCTAGAGATGTGCCCAATCTAGATATGGGAGCTAGAGATGTGCCCAATCTAGATATTGGAGCTAGAGATGTGCCCAATCTAGATATTGGAGCTAGAGATGTGCCCAATCTAGATATTGGAGCTAGAGATGTGCCCAATCTAGATAGTGGAGCTAGAGATGTGCCCAATCTAGATATTGGAGCTAGAGATGTGCCCAATCTAGATATTGGAGCTAGAGATGTGCCCAATCTAGATATTGGAGCTAGAGATGTGCCCAATCTAGATATTGGAGCTAGAGATGTGCCCAATCTAGATATTGGAGCTAGA
>JAGDYQ010000121.1:2106239-2248739 GCA_021962125.1 Bulinus truncatus
CATCTATTACGCCACACGTACAATTTCACATCTATTACGCCACACGTACAACGCCACATCTCATACACCACACGTACAACGCCACATCTATTACACCACACGTAAAACGCCACATCTATTACACCACACGTACAACGCCACATCTTTTACATCACACGTACAACGCCACATCTATTACACCACACGTACAAATACCACAGGTTCAATGTCACACCTATAACGCCACACATACAAATAATACCACACGTACAACGCCACATCTAATGCACCACACGTACAATACCACAGGTTCAATGTCACACCTATAACGCCACACGTACAAATAATACCACACGTACAACGCCACATCTATTACACCACATGTACAAATACCACAGGTTCAATGTCACACCTATAACGCCACACGTACAAATAATACCACACGTACAACGCCACATCTATTACACCACACGTACAAATACCACAGGTTCAATGTCACACCTATAACGCCACACGTACAAATAATACCACACGTACAACGCCACATCTATTACACCACACGTACAAATACCACAGGTTCAATGTCACACCTATAACGCCACACGTACAAATAATACCACACGTACAACGCCACATCTATTACACCACACGTACAATACCACAGGTTCAATGTCACACCTATAACGCCACACGTACAAATAATACCACACGTACAACGCCACATCTATTACACCACACGTACAAGTGCAATGCCAACAGGCAATGTTTTCTTTCCATTCTCTGGACAGAGAAGACACATAGACACAATAAACACCATTGTCATAAGTTACACATTCACAAAAGTTTTACTTTGAACAATGACAGAAGAATATCATTAAAACAAATTGACATGTACAGACTCGTGTGCAGACTAATGTACACATCAGACAAACATATGTACACATATGTACACATCTGAGAGAGCCACATAAACACACACGCACGCACGCACTCAAACACACGCGCGCTCAGCAGCACGTGTCTGACTGTACGCAACTTTACATCAGGGTGCTAATTAGCCGGACCAGCTGAGAGAGAGAGAGAGAGGATGGGAGGGGATGGGGGAGGGTTTGGAACTGAAAGAGAGAGAGAGGGTTGAAGATCGAGGGAAGATGTCCAGCATTTACAATTTGATTTTTACTCACGCATACATGACCGGCAAACATCGTGAGTAACCCCACGCCAAGATGGAAGATCTGTGCTCACCCCGCAAGGCGCATGGTCTGCTGAGATGGGAATTACTCTGGGTGGAGGGAGGGGAGTGTCATCGTGACTAGGGGAGGAAGTCTTGGCTGATGTATGAAAATGAAAACGGACAAAAATATGTCCGGTCATCTAACTGGAGGCGGACATTTTCCCCACTGTTAGCCGTCCGTGAAATTGACCGAAGTGTAAGTAAAGCGGTATGGAGAGAAAACAGTATAGGATGGTTTGAAAGCTTGATCAGCTAGTACAGGGGCACACACTTAGATAGACAGACAGACATGCAGACAGACAAAAAAGATTGGCTTACATACATGCACACAGACCGGCAATCAGACATATAGATAGATTAGATAGATAGATAGATAGATATAAATAGATAGACATAGATAGATAGATAGATAGATAGATAGATTGATAGATTAGATTAGATAGATAGATAGAGATAGATAGATAGATTAGATTAGATAGATAGATAGATAGATAGATAGATAGATAGATAGATAGATAGATAGATAGATAGATAGATAGATAGATAGATAGATAGATAGATAGATAGTGCACTGCAATAGTTTTACATGAGTACACTCTGGTACTCTCATGTCAAAGACTGTACTCACTAGGTTTGATGTCAACTGACACAAATCACACCCACACAAAACGCTCGTCTAACGGTGGCAATACGTGTCTTATCACTTGTATCATAACTTGTAATATTATTATTTGTCAAATACACCATATACAGATTATTGTTTACATTCAATACTGGAGCAGGTACCATATATGGGGGGGGGGGGGGTCTTTGTTTATGAATAGGCGATCTCAAACTACTGCATCATGGTCTTCCCGCCATTATTTCCTACTACATGTGGCTCTGATACTGCTAGGTAGTGGTGATGTGGCTCTGATACTGCTAGGTAGTGGTGATGTGGCTCTGATACTGCTAGGTAGTGGTGATGTGGCTCTGATACTGCTAGGTAGTGGTGATGTGGCTCTGATACTGCTAGGTAGTGGTGATCGCGGGATATATCACCTGTGGACTGATCTCCATGCTGAGGGTGAAGGGTTGAGTCATCCACCCATGTCTCCCGTGGTGCCTCCATTGTCATTGCACTTACGACTGTGGTTGTGGGGTATGAAAGAAGAGCACGCTTAGTTGATAATTTAAATGTGTAAAATAACAATGAAAGACGGTGTAAAATAACAATGAAAGACTGTGTAAAATAACAATGAAAGACAGTGTAAAATAACAATGAAAGACGGTGTAAAAAAAAAAAACAATGAAAGACAGTGTAAAATAACAATGAAAGACGGTGTAAAATAACAATGAAAGACGGTGTAAAGTAACAATGAAAGACAGTGTAAAATAACAATGAAAGACGGTGTAAAATAACAATGAAAGACGGTGTAAAATAACAATGAAAGACAGTGTAAAATAACAATGAAAGACTGCTTTAATCCATTCATAAATCGTGACACTATATAAATCAACCAATCGGGCACAAGATTCTAAAACATGGACTGAGAGCCAAGGTTTGTTCATCTCTGTCATATGTCATATTCAATCAATCGAACTATTGGGTGTGCGTGTGTGTGAGAGAGAGAAAAGAGAGAGACTATCAGAAAGAATTTAAGTCTCAAGGGGGGGGGGGATTTATCTCCATTTGTTTATGGTCCCGTGACTTCAAGCAAAAAAAAAATTATACCATCAAAAATCAGTCTGCTCCGGTTGAGTGACTATGGCGGTAGGCGGGAGAGGGTAAAGTTGGTCGTGAGATTATTTCCCGATGTAATCAAACGTTAAAAGAAGATAACTCCTGGAGGGTCATCTTGAAAACGGTGGACACACAGACACACACACAGACACACACACACAGACAGAAGATTTCATTAGAATTTCAATTTCTGTCCACGCCATAAAAAAATGTCACGTGTCAACGAGCTCCACTGTTAAGGGCATGTGTTTTATGCTTTTGTCTGTTCTATCTGTTCCATTCTCTCTCTCTCTCTCTCTCTCTCTCTCTCTCTCTATTTCTCACACACTCTCTCTTTTTTTTATCTCTATCTCTCTCTCTCTTTCACTATCTCTCTCTCTTTCGCACTCTTCTCATTCTCATATAACAACTATCCAGTAACATATATTGCACAGTATATATATATATATATATATATATATATATATATATATATATATATATATATATAGTTCGTCCATCGTATTCGATGAAGACCATCTAGTCATCAGAGGTTGGAGTGTTGGTTGGTGGGTGTCGGTGTGTGCGCAGATGGCTGACTAGTCCAATCCTTGCGTGGAAATGTCTATGACAGTGGGGACAGGGGATGGTGGCTGTCAGATGGTGGTCGGCAGCGCGAGCTTTGCGAGCCAGGCGTCGCGTTTCAGCAGCAACAGTTCTATTTGCCTCACATAACCCAGCGCCTATGTGAACAGAGTGACGCCACAAAGCTCTGTCCTGGGCATCTTCCTCCCAGCAATCAGGATCCATGTTGAAAGCCTTCAAAGAGGACTTCAGCGTGTCCTTGTAGCGCTTTTTCTGGCCTCCGCGAGGCGCTTTCCCCGCTGCAGTTCTCCGTAGAAGATCTTTCGAGGCAGTCGGTGGTCTGGCATGCGAGCGAGGTGGCCTGCCCAGCGAAGCTGAGAGCGCATTAGTATGGTGTAGATGCTGGACATGTTGGCTCTGGCAAGGACTTCAGTGTCGGGAATCTTGTCTTGCCATCTGATCCTCATTATGCGCCTGAGGCAGGTTGTGTGAAAGTGGTTGAGTTTCTTGGCATGGCGCTGGTAGACTGTCCAGGTTTCACTTGCGTACAGTAGTGTTGGGAGGACGATGGCGTGATACACCTTCAACTTGGTGGGTAGGCTGATACCTCTTCTGTTCCAGACGTTGGAGTGAAGTCTACCAAAGGCTGCACTGGCTTTGGCGATTCGTGCGATAACTTCGTCGTCCATTACAACACAACGAGAGAGAGTGCTGCCAAGGTAGGTGAATTTCTCCACCGTGTTCAGTCTCTGGCCGTTAATGTGGATGTTGGGGTCAATGTATTGTTTGCCTGGGGCTGGTTGGTACATCACTTCGGTTTTCTGTGTGCTGATGGTGAGACCAAAGTTGAGGCATGCACGTGAGAATTGGTCGACGCAGTGTTGCATGTTGGTTTCTGAATCTGCGTTTAGAGCGCAGTCGTCGGCGAATAGGAATTCTCTCGTGGTGTCTGTCAGGACCTTTGTTTTGGCTTGGAGCCTTCTGAGGTTGAATAGGCCACCATCAGTGCGGTATCTCAGCCCAATGCCCATCTCACTGCCGTTGAAGGCATCTGTCAGCATTGCGGAGAACATGAGACTGAATAGGGTCGGCGCTATGACGCAGCCCTGTTTCACTCCATTTGTGACTGCGAATGGTTGGGATGCTTCACCGTTGTCCTGCACCCTGGCCTGCATGCCATCGTGCACAGTATAACAACTCCCCAGTAACATATATTGCACAGTATAACAACTCCCCAGTAACATATATTGCACAGTATAACAACTCCCCAGCAACATATATTGCACAGTATAACAACCCTCAGCAACATATATATTGCACAGTATAACAACTCCCCAGCAACATATATTGCACAGTATAACAACCCTCAGCAACATATATATTGCACAGTATAACAACTCCCCAGTAACATATATTGCACAGTATAACAACTCCCCAGTAACATATATTGCACAGTATAACAACCCTCAGCAACATATATATTGCACAGTATAACAACTCCCCAGCAACATATATTGCACAGTATAACAACCCTCAGCAACATATATATTGCACAGTATAACAACTCCCCAGCAACATATATTGCACAGTATAACAACCCTCAGCAACATATATATTGCACAGTATAACAACTCCCCAGTAACATATATTGCACAGTATAACAACTCCCCAGTAACATATATTGCACAGTATAACAACCCTCAGCAACATATATATTGCACAGTATAACAACTCCCCAGCAACATATATTGCACAGTATAACAACTCCCCAGCAACATATATTGCACAGTATAACAACCCGCAGCAACACATATATTGCACAGTGTAATCCTAACGGTCTTCACTCACTGAAATTGATTACCAGATGAACCAATACACCGTGTAATCAATGGACAGCTGCAATGGACTGGTTTATCAAACAAATATTTCAAAATTAATTTCGACATTTTTTTTTCGCCCCGTTTCATGAATTAAATTATTTTTATATCATTGATGATTAGGTGAAGTCAAAGAAACAACAAAGAAATATAAATATTATTACGTCCGTAATGGTCAAGTTCTAATTATAATAAGCAACTTGTGAAAAATGTTTTGCTACATTTTAAACGCAGAACTTTAAAAAAACAAAACAATTTCTTTTTTTTTTTCACCCCTAAAAATCCAACTTTTTTGTTTTTTCATTTCAAAATGTAAATTTGAAGCAATAATCAAAGCAATTACCGCGCACAGCTGGTTTTATCTTGTGCGCATGCGCTGCCTCCAGGGCGTAGAACATCTTATTCAGAAGACTGCTATGTAAGTTGAAATGGAGAGAGAGACAGAGAAACAAATGACCATTACGGTCTGATGAGAGAAGACGTGCGGCCGCTAATTAGCATAATTGTAGACAGGACTAATTCATTCAAAGTGTGTTTGTGTGTTTGTTTTTTAGTAACGAATACACGATAGAATGTTGCCTGTGTGATAGAATGTTGCCTGTGTGATAGAATATTGCCTGTGTGATAGAATGTTGCCTATACGATAGAATTTAACCTGTACGATATAATGTAGCGTGTATGAATTGTGCCTGTTTGATAGAATATTCCCTGTCCGATAGAAAATGTTTCCTGTATGATAGAATGTTGCCTGTACGATAGAGTGTATGTAGCATGTATGAATTTTGCCTTGTTTGATAGAATATTGCCTGTACGATAGAATGTTGCCGGTTTGATAGAATGTTGTCTGTATGATAGATTGTAGCATGTACGATTAAATGTTGCCTGTAAGAAAGAATGTTGCGTGTATGGTAGAATCAGGCCCGTAGTCAGAGGGGGGCTAGGGGGGCTGAGCCCCCCCCCCTGTGCATGATTAGAGCTTTTTGACAAAATTTTAATAATAACGGCTATAAAATATCAATCATTTTGTTCAATAAATCAATAATAATAAAAACTTAAAAGTTTATATTTTGGCAATCATTCAGCCTTCAGGCTATTTATATATACTTACATATCTTGCTTATCTAATTTTTGGGCATAAAAGATTGAATCTTATTGAAGTTCACTTCTGGGTATTTTGGGCAGCATTGGCATTTGGGGCTTCAACAGCCGTGTGTGAGAACAGTTTCTCAACCCTCACACGAATGCTCACCCCATATCGCAGATCAATTTTACAAAAGCGTCTAAGCAATCTTTTCCTGCTTGCACTTGAAAAAGATTTAACAGACAATCTGAATGCTGAAACAATTTTAGGTAAATTCAATGCTAAACCACGACGACGTTTGCAAATTTGAAACGTATAATAATATAAGTTCGCAACCAGTGCCGACGAGTGTATGGGGGGGAGCAGGGGGGCCAATGCCCAGGGGCCCGGCGAGTTTTAGGGACCCGGACTGAGCTGGCCAATCAAGGGGCCCGAAATTTCTGTCGATGGATCTGTTCGCAACCTTGTAATATTGATATCTTCTGAGGACAACCAGCAACTTAAATAAGTTAATAAAATAACATTGACTTCTGACTTCATTTTTATACATATGTATAATTGAATAATAAAGTACAAACTCCGTGATTTCTGAGTGATTGCTTTTTAGCAGAATTAATTTTATTTTATAAGAAATATCACACAAATAGTTAAGCTTTATTTGTGCATCTTTGTCGTTTTTCCCGGGTTGTACGTTAAACCAACAGTATAATAAAATAAATCAGGTATCTATTATGTAACAATTGTGTAGCAGAACAAATGGTCAGTATATTTATAACAGGAATCAGAAATTGCTCAGCCTCAATAAATTTGTATCATTAAAACTCTTTACTATTTAAATTATTTTTAACAAAACTGCAACATGCCATGCATTATTGAAACGTAGTTAAAATTATATATTTCTAATTAATAGCTAAACAATCGGTACTAAAATGCACCATTCCAGATATGGAACTGCAAAAAATTTCTTGGGGAGGGGACTCACTGAGATCCCCTCCCCAAACCCCTCCTCTCCGTTCGCAAGCGTTCGCCCCCCCCCCCCGAACATTTCTTCTACCCCACCAGGGACGGATTTAGGGGGAGGGGCCGGTGGGGGCATGTCCCTCCCCCCCCCCCCCCCCGTTATCGCAAGTTTAGGTAATACATTATTAAATTATCCAAATATTTTTTGTTCTAAGACCAATTATCAACAGTTTCGGCCTCCCCGGGTCAATGTTTCCCCCCCCCCCGTCAAAGTTGTCTAGATCCGCCCCTGTGCCCCAGGATCATTTCTTCGGCACCCCCCCCCCGAAAAAAATTTCTTCGCCCCCCCCCCAAAAATGTCTTTGGGCCCCCCCCCCAATCCAATATTCCTGGCTACGGGTCTGGGTAGAAAGTTGCCCTTAATGATAGAATGTAGCCTGTACAATAGAATGTAGCCTGTACAATAGGATGTTGCCCGTAGAAACCTAAACTTTTGTCTCTTTAAAATTATGTTGACATCTATGTTGGCACACCCTTTGTCGCCCGTTACTGTAATGACGTCACAGCGTCGCATTGTGTCACCCATCCCTACGTCACCTGCGGTTACTGTCACAACGCCTACAATTTCTTCAGTCACGTTGCTGGCATGAACCTGTATGATTAAGTCCAGCTGTGTATGTCACCACGGTCATGTATGATTATAATTGTTAACACATGCATCTGTAACGAGGGGAACATGTCAGAATGTTGAGTCGTTGTTGATGCTTTCAATGTCGAAATATGTTTTTCTTGTGTACGGCGTTGCTACCATTGACAAACATGTACGATTATATATGGTGCTGCTACCATTGACAAACATGTACGATTATATATGGTGCTGCTACCATTGACAAACATGTACGATTATATATGGTGCTGCTACCATTGAGAAATGGGTGTGATTATAAATATTATATTTTCCATTTCTCTAGCGGAGAAACACGGAAGATTATTTCGTCTCTTTTGCTGTAACGGAGTTACATGGTTGATTGTTTGGACATGTTTCCATACTACAATATTTTATAAGATTATTTGGTCCCTTTTTTGTATTTAGTCCATCGGTGATTATTTATCATGTTGCTTTATCGGAGTAACCTGTGTGATTAATTGGTCCCTCCTGCTATAACGGAGGCGCATGTATGATTATTTAGTCCTCACATAAACACTTGATGCCTTCCCGCCAGGCTTCACGCTGACATGCGCAGAGCGAACAAAGTAATCGATGCGGCCCTGTCTCAAACTCCAGAGTTCCTGAAAGAACTGCTCTCTCTCTCTCTCTCTCTAATCGATAATTCTTTTATCGAGTTTTGTTGGCTGTTTCCCCCCCCCCCCACCTCCACCCTACTCCTCCCCTCTCCTCCCCGTTCTTCCATTCGCCGTACTGGAATCTCGCGCATCTCTCGCGAGACCTACAAAACTAACGGTTTTCTGTTTCGAAAAGGGGGGGGAGGAGAGTGAGGTAAACTATAGCGAAACAATATTGTTCCAAGATGGCGGCTGTCGTCAGGAGGGTGGTAGCTGTACGACCCAAGTCACCAGTGAACGAGAAAGGTAAGGGGCTGTTTGAAATGTCTCGCTCACTTGTGACCCCCAAACGAAACTAGATAAATCTTTCGCTTTTTTTAAAAATAAATAGTAAACCTGTTTCCCTTCGTGTGACATGTTTGGTCGCGCCGTGCCAATAGACAGTCCTCCCAGTGCAGAAGCTAATGAGAGATGAGCTGTAGAATTAAAACTTGTGTGTGGAAAGGATTCAAACTTGGACTCTTGTTTTGACGCAATCTGTGAAACAGGTTGTTTTTAAAGATAACAGTCTATTTATATTTTTTTCTAAAAAAAATATATCGTTATTTGTTATCGAAATGGAAGATATGTCTCCATATTTATGTAAAAAAGAAAAAAATACTGTTTATCTTGCCAATGTTGACAAAATAAAAATGACGTAACTGTGTTGTGATGTATATGTGTACCTGGAGGCAGTTTATATTGAGTTATATGTTGAATTGTATATAGCAACGTACGGAAAGCCATAAATTATGTAGCAGTGACCTCATTCAAAGTTCATTTGAATCAAATCTAAATAACAATAACTGTCAGGCCTACATGTAATTATCTACACTATAGAATGTTTGCATTGGTAGCAAAACTTTTTAGTTCTTTAAGTAGAACTGTCTTATAAACTTTGCTTTTAGTTCTATAAGTAGAACTGTGTGATAAACTTTGCTTTTAGTTCTATAAGTAGAACTGTATGATAAACTTTGCTTTTAGCTCTATATGTACAACTGTGTGATAAACTTTGCTTTTAGTTCAGTAAGTAGAACTGTGTTATAATTGCTTTTAGTTCTATTGTTTAACGTCTATTTATTCTATTTTTACTCATCAAAGTTCAACAGTAAAGTTCGTTCGTTAAAATATGTTGAGTAGAACACAGCTTTCAAAGTACAATGGTGCCAATTTTCCCTTTTTTCCCCTCTGTATAGATGTATCTTTATAATTCTATCTATCTATATCTATCTATCTATCTAACTGTCTGTCTGTCTGCCTATCTATCTATCTATATCTATCTATATATATCTATATCTATGTATCTAACTGTCTGTCTGTCTGCCTATCTGTCTGTCTGCCTATCTATCTATATCTATCTATATCTATCTATCTATATCTATCTATCTATATCTATCTATCTATATCTATCTATCTATATCTATCTATCTATATCTATCTATCTATATCTATCTATCTATATCTATCTATCTATATATACCTATATCTATCTATATATCTATCTATCTATCTAACTGTCTGTCTGTCTGCCTATCTATCTATCTATCTATCTATATCTATCTATCTATATCTATCTATATCTATCTATCTATATATATATATATATATATATATATATATATATATATATATATATCTGTCAAAAATCAATCATTACATCTATCTTTATCTGTTGGTATTTCTATGTGTATCTTTATCTGTTGGTATTTCTATGTGTATCTTTATCTGTTGGTATTTCTATGTGTATCTTTATCTGTTGGTATTTCTATGTGTATCTTTATCTGTTTGGTATTTCTATGTGTATCTTTATCTGTTGGTATTTCTATGTGTATCTTTATCTGTTGGTATTTCTATGTGTATCTTTATCTGTTTGGTATTTCTATGTGTATCTTTGTATGTTGGTATTTCTATGTGTATCTTTATCTGTTGGTATTTCTATGTGTATCTTTATCTGTTTGGTATTTTTATGTGTATCTTTATATGTTGGTATTTCTATGTGTATCTTTGTATGTAAGATTATTATTATTAAAGATAATGTAAGTAGGAGGAAATTTAAAGAAGAGTTAAATGTGTTGCAGACCATCATACACATGCACACACATACACAGACATACATATGTTTTGTTATGATATGTTATATTATGTTTTGTTATGCTATTTTATGTTATGTTTTGTTATGTTATGTTATGTTTTGTTTTGTTATGCTATGTTATGTTTTGTTATGTTGTTGTTTTTTCTCCATTGATTTGCTGAAACCAGATCACTGTTGTATAAAACAATACGTTAGACAGACAGTACAAGACCCTGGGCTAGAACCCATTTAGCCGCTCCAGTGGAGAGACAAACTAGCAGACAATGCTGACTAAGAAAATCCTATTGTGTACTTTGAGCTCCCAGAAAGTCTCTGCCCCTGGATTACGTCACAGACAGTACACTGTAATAAGAATCAGTACTGTCACTTATGTTGGTTTTCTTGGATCCGCTCCTGTCTGAAGAACAGTATTTACATTCTTTTCAGTTGTATCACTGTAAATAGGTGTAATGCCAATCATAGCAAACAGTGCCGAACCTAGGGATTAGGGGGCCCGGTGGGGGGCTTAGCCTCTTTGGTTATCCTTGAATTTTGACATTCGACACCATGACTTGAGATAATGTACTAAATATTAAATGTACAAAAAAAATAATTTTGGCGGCCTTCACTCAAGCTGGGGCCCGGGGGGGGGACTTTCGAATGTGGACTCTCCCCCTCCTCCTACCCTAGGTACGCCTCTGATAGCAATGTTGTATCACTGTACATACATGTAATGCTATTCAAAGGAAATGTGTTTACAAAAACTATCTCCATTAATATCCAGCCGCTGTATGTGTACATTAAACGAAATGGTCAGTCAGTTAGTACAATGTTTGTATGACTCGTAGACACAAACGTGCCCATGTGACCCCATGTTGTAGGGCTTCTAGACACACCTATGTGTTGGGACTCAGTTTGGCATGTGACCCCCCCTCCCCCATGTTGTAGGGCTTCTAGACACACCTATGTGCCACATGAGATACACGGACAACTGACCATGCTGAAACATAAATGTGCTGCACAAACTGACATGGGCTTTTCGACAGGAGAGGTAAGGCGGGGGGGTCAGGCCGCTTAGCTACATGACGGAGGTCTCTAGTTTGAACCTGAACTAGGTCACATTGTCATCGTCACAATAAAATAATGTATCTATGCGCTGAGCGTTTCGTAATTAGATTGCGGGGGTGGGGGGGGCGCGAAGAAATGTTGATTTCATTTAAAATTGGTTTGAGCTTGTGCTGGAAAGGGGGGTTGAATAGTTTTCCCATCCATAAAAAAATGTCCCTGCTAGCAGGTTAATCACAATAAATATACAAGTAAGGACTGTCTATTGGCACAAGTAAGGTCACAGACCAAACAGCACTTTTAAGTTTACGCACCAACAAACTCCTGCCAACAAATGTATCCTTACACCGATGCTGTTTCTGTTTACTGTTGTGTTTATTTGTTGTTGTTTATTCGTGTTTTAAAAAATCCAACACAAAGACTTGAAATCCCTGAAATTTTTCTTTTTTTCTCTTTTGTTTTAAATGTAATGTTTAAACCAGTTGGTTTCCATTGTGTGAAGTATGTTACCTCCCTTTCTACATCACTCACACACACACTCACACACACACACACACTCACACACACACACTCACACACACACACACTAATAAATCAATAACGCTTTTAGATTCCTTCATGACATCGTGTTTTACTGTATTCCACCGACATGGCTTCTATACAACATCTCCCCCGGGGTGTGGTATGGTGGGGGGGGTCAGTATAACAAAAGGGAGTGGGGCAGTGAGAGTTGTGGGGAAGGAGGGGGGTAGCTCACGAGATCCAGTTTGTGGGTCTAATTAACTCAATCCAGTCGCTCTACAATTCGTTGTCCATTTCGCCCTTCTCCTTTAAGACACGTGTGTCTTGAACCAATGGACACACACACACACATACACACACACACATACACACACACATACACACACACATACACACTCACATACACACACACACATACACATACACACACACATACATACACACACACACATACACACACTTATACAATGTCAGGGTCAGAGGGGCGTCAGTTCTTTTTACCGCTAGAGCCTTTGATGCCTCGGCATGTGAGAGGGCTGCAGCCTCGGGGGGGGGGGGTACTTGTATGCCCGAGAACTAAAGCATGTGTCATAAAGTACAGGGGACTTATCGGTTGGGATTGGTGGGGTGGGTGGGGGGGGGGGCAGAGATTACATTCGTCCATGACCACCAGAGAGTGCATACATTGACCACTGCCACTTTTGAGGGTGTAGACTAGGTATATGACTTCAGAACAACACTTGTATGGCATACCATCAACAGATGAGTTTTTATTGTAGAAACACAAAACCATATCAAATTTATTTAAAAAGTTGAAAAATGTCACACCAAACATTTTGAAGTTTTAGAAAAATTGACATTTGTTAATAATTTCAAGTATTGTTTCATAAACGTTTATTTGTAAAAATAAAACGTAAATTCAGTTTCTCTGGTGAGTGGCAAAGGGGAATAATATCTTGCAGAACTTTTATTGCTCTTTCTGCACAAACATTGCTACGTGGAGTGAGTATTGGAGATGTACTTTGAGACCAATGAGTTCGAAAACAGCGCAACCCTTTTGGATAATCATTAACAGCATGCAAAAGAAGTTCATATTGTTCAGCTTTGTAATGATGATCACTAAACCAGGCATCACTCCAATGTCCACATATAAATTCACACAATTTCTGAAGGTTCTTTAGTTCATCAGGCAATAGTATGAAAGCCAACAATGCAAAAATTGCTCGAGAGTTCCATCGGGCATTGCTGAGGCCAGGCAGTGCGCTAAAATTAACTTTTGGCATTTGTTGAGAACTCTTAAAATGCTTAAAAACGCAAATTAGATGGTGCAAAAATTTCATATCCTCTCTCCAATCTATTTCCTGTTTTTCTAAAATTGGAGCACATTTCTTTGTTTTACTTTTAAAATCTTTTTTTAACATTTCATAATCTTTAAGTATCTTATTTACAAATGGATAATTTATGTTAGGAGACTCAGTTGAATTACCGAGCAATGCATCACACACGTGTCTAAGAACACGATCAAGTATGTGGTGCTGACAACCTATAAAGACTGGTGCAGACTCACCATGTTGAACAAACAGTTTCTGAAGTTTCACAACACCAGACTTCGACCCTGTATTAACATTTGTAGTGTCTGACACTATCATCTTTATAGCTGACCATAAGTTATATTCATCTAAAACTTTTTGAATGGCAGATCCGATCGTAGCAGCTTTGCCATAAGGTAAAACTAAGACGGCTAGCCTCACTTCTTTTGCTTAATTTTTAGAGCATTTTCGAAAAAAAATGCTCTATTGTCCCCGTTTTGTCTGTCTGTCTGTCCGTCTGTCCGTCATCACACTAGATCTCAACAACCATAAGTCCTAGACCCATGATGTATATATCATTTTTTAGGTCTTGGCCTGCCAAGAAATGACTTTTTCCATTTCGCGATCTGACCTCTCAGGGCCGTAAAAGGGGCCTTAGTACCGTTTTTTACTATAGAAGCTATATTAATAAAGGAGCGCTATATCTCAGCAACTATAAGTCTTAGACCCATGATGTATATATCATTTTGTAGGTCTTGGCCTGCCATGTGTACATCAAAAGTTCATTTCGCGATAGGACCTCTGAGGGCCGGGCTTCAAGGCTCATAAGGGGCTTATATATTATTTATACACCTTGTACGTTCAATAGCCCGTTCATTTGGTGCGAAATACTGCAGCACGTAGTTTCACCAAGATTTATTAAGAAACTCATCAAATGAAATAGTAAGCTTGTGTTCTGAGTTTAATTGAAAGTATCAGAGCTATGCAACAATTGACGGAGTTTTCGGACGATTAAATGACTATAATTTCGAATGTTTTCAATTATGAGTCCTATTTCAGTAACCACAAACCACTTGTAGTTAGATTTAAGAGAAAATAATTTTCTTTCAAATATAAAGAAACGTCTTTATAAATTTTTTTACAGATATATGCATTACACAATTGAATTTATAAACATTTCCAAATTTACAAATATTTACTGAAAGATAGCATACGTACTGATACATAACATGAAAATGCGCTAACACGTCCTGTGTCCAGAATGGAACAGGCTTAATTGCTTGTTTAATACAACTACTTGGTGTTCTTTTTTCTTCATAATTATACCATCAAAATGTAAACTCCATAAGCTATTACGCAAAGTATTTATTAATGTTTCTTTTAGTTTACTTGCTTCTCTGAATACAGCTCGATAGACACCTGACTGAGAAGGAGTTGCTATTTTTACGCCGGACTTATGCAAAATTTTGCTTACTAATGCTGCTCTTCGAACTGGTAGTTTCCCAGATTGAACTAATGAAACTGCACTAGAAGTAGATTGCTGTGATTGTTTCTTATGTGTGCTTTGATCTAAGCTTTCTGTGGATGACTGCATTGCATCAGCACCATCAGAGCTACTTTGAGAATTCTCATTATCACTTGAATCACTGGAACTTTCAAAACTGCTTTGTTGTTGTTGTGCCTCATTAATTTTGCAAACAATTTTCTGTTTTGATGGATGAATTGTACTTTGACTAGCAATTTTAGTTGTAGTATATCCCGTCTTACCTCCACTTTGAATTTGTATTTCGTAAAGTTTTTTGTCCTCAGCACATAACCATTGACCAGTTTTGTTTGTGACATCAAATAACTTATCAAACTGCTCCCGTATGTCACCCACAGGTTTTTTCAAATGAACATCATACCTTTTAATTAAAGTTTCAATTTTTCTGCTCACTGATCGCAAAGACAGTATCGGGAAATTTAAAAAGCTCCATAATAGCTCTACTTCTTTCCTGAGTGCTGCAACTCTTTTCAATCTGGATTTTTCCATAGAGGCCAAGCCCATGTAGCGACCAATTATCATCCACTCTTTTGGCATTCTAGAATGTGAATGCAATGGCTCGATCTCGATTCCAATTTTGTTTCTTTTACTCGCCCATTTGTCCTTATTTTTAACAACGCAAAGTGATGACATTTCGGTGCCATAGGCAAAGGGGGTAATTGGTGGGAGGTAACATTTCAAGGCCCCAACATTAAGTTACATCTAGGGGGCCATTCTAAAAAAAAGGTTGTTTTTACTTGCAAATCCCGGGCCCCCTAACAATCTTTGACAACTGGGGCCCTTCTGAGACCTCAACTATCAGAACGGTCTCTGGAATTAGAGAGAGGGTGGGGGTGGCTTCATAAAGAGCTATCTGCACCCTTCAACACGGAAATAAACATTTCACCATTAGGATTAGGAACAACTGAATTCAAACGTGTATTGTGTAGGAACTCCAGTATATATTACTTGCAGACTGACTGACTGACTGAATAGAGAAGGTCTGGCGCTTTTAGTATCTTCTAGTACCTGGACAAGTAAAGGGGTCGGGGATTGGGAAGGGGTGAGATATAAGATAGTTAGTGCGGTCAATAACGGTACGTTTGAATTCACTATCTCTGTGAGAAGCACGAATCTTGGCGCATCACTTTTGGCAGACATATGCACGAGCCGACACGTCACAGTTAACTGTGACCTTGACTGTGATGGCTTTGCCCGTCCGGACTTTTTGGCCTTGTGTGGCGAAGTTCACGAGGGGAATGGTTGCAAGATTAATTTGTTCACGCGAATGTTTACTTTTTTAAAAATAGTTTTCTCTGAGTCTTACATAGGAATGATTTGTACAATGATCGATCTGTACGCGTGGCTGATTTACAAAAACTGTGTGATTTCAATTGATGTGTACACATGATTGATACATCTGCCTGATTTAATATTACTTAGGACTGATTTATACACATTACTAATGTATACACTTCATTGATTTACACACCCATGTGATTTCAAGTGAATTGTACTCGTTATTGATTTGCGCACCTAATTGGTGTGTGCATTAATGATTGGTGCAGACTGATCGATGTACAAGCATGATATATGTGTACACACTAACTGAACCTTTTTTCTTCCTGGCAGTGTATCGCACCGCATCATTTATTTTTAAAAATGCGAAATATCATCTGAGTGCGAAAAAAAATTTTATTTCACTAAAATGGGAAAAAACCTGCACCTAACTTCAAAAAACAAAGTAAACGATCTTTGTTACATACATTTAAACACTTAGATCACGTGACCTCTTCGTTTGTTTAGACAAAAGATAAACATTCTCCATATTTGAAATATTTATGTTTAAAAATTATACAGTATATATACATTTTTAGGCCTTCTTGGCCAATTACAAAATGTCAACAGCTTGCAATTCGGAAAAAAAAAATACATTTTCTCATCTGTGTGTTATGTATGCCAGGTAACGGAGAGCAAGATGACGTTTGTTAAAGATGAACTTGATACCACCTTGTGGCCAGGAAAGCGAAAGGGGGGAGGGAAAAAAATAATTGTCGGCCAACTTTAATTTGTTTGTTAGTCGGGAAGATACCAATATTGTTAAGAGTGTCAACTTTCCAGGTGGAACTAACTCTTCCTGTTTTGATTGCAAAGTAACTCGAGTTATCTGAGTTGTTGTTTTTTTTTTTGGAGCAAGAAATAAAGGGATGCAACTGTGAACAAGGGGAATTAAGAAATGTTTGAAGGTTTAAAGTCTTGAAGTGGAGTGTTAAAAATAGGCCATACCTGCTCGTTAAAGTTAATGGCTTTATTTTGATTTTTGTTTATTTTTTTGTTTATTTGTTTGTTTGGTTGTTGTTTTTATTTGAAATAATTGTGATAACGTTGGAGTGACGTCACGCTCACTCTGATGTTTTACGTCACAGGGTATCTCGTGTCACGCGGGTTAAACGCTTTATTTCCAGCGCACGTGGCACTTTGACCCGTGTGACGTCAAAAGGTTACCACTACCTCATGAATAATTAATTATGAGCGCGCTCATATTACACAGCCAACAATGAATCCCCACCTCCCCCCACTCCCCCTACCCCGGTTCAAGTTCACCTGCCGTCGACAAAACGAGACACGTAGTTAAACAACCGTGCATATGGTCGTTCGAGTGGGGGGGGGGCGGCGGAGAGTCCCGGGTTCGATCTCCGGTGCGCACCAGTGGATATTTTCAGGTCATCGGGGAAAGTCCCCGCTATATCTCCCGTTGTGGCTCAATGGCCATTGCACTATCGGTCATGGTTTGGATGAAAGAAGGGAATCATAAAATCAAGGGACTTCACAGACACCGGGGGGAGGGGGCGTCTGAGGGCGCGGTCCGTCCAGGGCGCCACTTGCTTTGCGATAGTTGGGAAGGGTGAGATGACTATCTCTTGACCCCCCCCCCATAGCCACATGCTGGGGACAATGCAGTGAACTTACGACATCCTTACCGTAGCCGACGGTGCAGCAACCATGGAGGCCGGATCTGACTGACATCCAGTGCGCCATCACACACGTCATCAGGATGCCACAACCCCTGGCGCGCACCGTGCACATTCTGCATGGCGCAGTAAATTTGAGGTCGACGGTAGGTCATTGGTAGGTTTTTCTAAGTCAGGGGCGGCGGCGGTGGTCAAACTGTATGAAACTAGGGGCCACGCCGTGTCGTTAATTGTGACAGTCACATAGATGTAGAGTTTATGTGTAGTCATGTAGATTGACTGTGACAGTCAGATAGATGTAGAGTTTATGTGTAGTCATGTAGATTAATTGTGCGGGCCGTCTGAAGTAGCCTTCACCTGACCCGCGGGCCATAGTTAACCCGTGTCTGTTCTAAATGAATAAGTTTACGTGCATTCCTATGTTTCTTTATCTATATTTGTTTTACCCCCAGTTAACTTTACTCACTAAATGTTTGGGTTAAATCGACTTGTATCCCCTCCTCTTCCATATTTTAGAACCCTTCAAGAAGTTTTATGGCTGCACTCACTTTTACATAATTGTTACATGTTACGATCACCATCACTCTCTATCCCAACCCCCCCCCCCCCGTGCTATCAGTGACGGAGGACCGTAGACATGTGTCAAGACATGAGTTTCGTCTGATGGAACACAGTTTTTTTTTTCGCATATTTCAGATTACAAACTTGTTCGGTATTGCACCGTCTCACAACCTGCTATCAAACGGTGTTGCATCGTCTCACAACCTGCTATCAAACGGTGTTGCACCGTCTCACAACCTGCTATCAAACGGTGTTGCATCGTCTCACAACCTGCTATCAAACGGTGTTGCACCGTCTCACAACCTGCTATCAAACGGTGTTGCATCGTCTCACAACCTGCTATCAAACGGTGTTGCACCGTCTCACAACCTGCTATCAAACGGTGTTGCACCGTCTCACAACCTGCTATCAAACGGTGTTGCACCGTCTCACAACCTGCTATCAAACGGTGTTGCACCGTCTCACAACCAGCTATCAAACGGTGTTGCACCGTCTCACAACCTGCTTTCAAACGGTGCGCTTTAAATAATAATAAAATTAAAAAAAAAAACAAGCGGAAGTGTTGTGTTGGTTCGTTTTGTTTTGTTTTTTGTATGCATCCCATCTTACTGCAAGTCGTTGCCTAGCAACCAGGGAAAACTTTCCGTAGCCTAGGTTGTGAATGAGTCGATTCTCTGTGTGTGTGTGTGTGCATGTGTGAGTAAGTGTATGTGTAAGGGTATGTGTGAGTGTGTGTTTGTGTGTAGACATTGGTAGAAAAAAAAATATGGTATAGATACATGACATGTGTTGAATATGTGACCTAGTTTGGGCATCAGTTAACGGATTGGGGGTGGGGGGGGAGAGAAATTTATGTATTTGAAAAAAATTCAGTAGATTTTGATGAATCAGTCAGTGAATGTAGTTCCTTGAGTTTTTGGAATTATTGGATTCTTTCATTTAATGTGAGAACCATTGCGGTAATGTCACCCCTGTGAAAGACAGACAGATAAAGATAGACAGGCTGACAGACAGACAGATGAGAACAGTTAGATAGACTGAGAGATAACCAGGTTTATTTCCTCTGCCTCCCCGGTTTGGTCGAGGTGATTGTTATGCAGCCATCTTTAACAGTGTGCAGCCCTCTTTAAGTCGAGTTCTGTTGGGGCCCCTGCGACAACCTAACTTTCAAACGAATGCTAAATAACCTTCAGTTATCCTAGAACCCCCCACCTCCCCCCCCCCAATACCCGGGCGAGCCTACACTTAAAGGCGACATTTGGCGATGAACATTTCGTTATAATGAATTCTCTCAATAAAGTTCTACAAATAGAATCAATCACTGGGCCTATTCATCACCTGTACACTGACCACAAGCAATTTGCCCTTTGATGTGACTATTACTACCGCGGTGATTTGTCCCGTGGGGGAGGGGGGGGAGTGAGTAGGGCCCTCGCTCGGTCAATAATCCTCCAGATTTATCGTGTCGGTCGTTTGTTTTTATTATAGGCTCGGTGGTGCACTCACCCGTGACCTGGTCGTTACTTGTTTTTGTTCTGACACACCCACACCCCCATCCACTCGAGGCCTGCACGCGACGTAACCTCACGCGAGATAAGTCACGAGACAGCTGACCGCCCCACCCTCCTTTACCCTTCACACAAACACACACTTGCGCTCTCGCCTTGCCCCCTGACCTGCCGCCGTATCTGCTCACCCCCCGCACCCCCACCACTCCGCCTCCCTGTATCGACCCAAAATCAGCCACCACCCACGTGTTCAAAGTACGCGCTCGTTCGTGTTGACCACGCGCCAGTTAACAACTGCGCGGAAATTAATCGTCACCAACTTCTTGACTCCGTCAGCCCCCACGGCCGTAACTCTGCCTCCTAGCTTCACTCACCCCACCCCCACCCCCCCACCCCAGCACTCCGGGTGTCTCTATCCCTGTCAGGAATGATGTTGCAAACTATAAATGAAGTAATAAAAAAAAAGTATAATATTTTGACTTAAGACTAGTGACTTCAGACCTTAGTAGTAGAAAATTTTAAAAACCGCCACAAGCACAAATCCGCCACCAGCACAATCAACCCACCATGTGTCGTGTTCTAATCGTGTCGTAGGCAGGCGCCGTTGTTCTCCAACCCGCCCCCCCCCCATCTGTTTCCCTTATTTCACCATTACAGAATCATTTACTTTGTTTCCCCCCCCCCCCCCAGTACTGCTTGTGAATCATCCCCCCCCCTTTTTTTTTACCCTTGGTCCTGTAGTGTCGCCATGGCCACTGTACCCTCGGGCAATCTTGTGTCCGTGAAGAGCTGTCTTGAGAGTATCCTGGCTGCTAAAAGCCTGATCTTCACTGTAATCTCAAGGGATTCGTTTGTCACACTCACACACTCCACAGCAATGATTCTCAAACAGATCCTAACCAACAAATAACCTGAGGTATCTTTTTTTTCGAACCACATGTAAAGCGAATTTGTTTTTTTTTTTAAATGACAGAAAGAAAAAAGAAACAATGAATTGAATAATATAATATAATAATAGCGATTTGGGCGCTGCGTTAAATCGAAAGTAAAGAATTAATACAACAGTATTCCAGTTTAAAATACAATCATGAAAAAAATCGGATCTGCCCGAAACCAAAAATAACCTAGCCTACCGATCAAGCCTAAGGGGATATAACTCTATGCAAAGGTTTTGCAGGGTGCAACTAGTATATATATATTCTCGATTCAGCAATTATGGAATCTTTAGAGGTGACCTGCTTGAAATCAGACACAGTGAGTCCCACCAAAGGCACTTTGAGATCCACTGCGACTAATTGAACGATTGAAGAGCTCTTTTTACTTTCAGTTTTATTGTCGAAGAATTCTCTAGAAAGAATATATACATATATAGTGTGTTTGTGCGTGTGTGTGTGATTGTGCGTGCGTGTGTGTGAGTGTGTATAGATAGGTTGACCTACTGCGAATGTTTAACGAAATAACATACCAACTTGTCCCACTCTGTATAATGACGGACGTAATATCATATATACTTCTGAAGTCATTAATAAATCAACTAATGATATATACCAATGCAACCCTCCTTACCACGCGATATGCCGCCTAACGATACCGTTACTACAAATGCAAAAAGTCACAATACTCTCAGAATCGATACCAGCTTTACCGAACCTGTCACTCAAAGAGGGCGCGAGGACGTAGATGGCAAGTCAATGACGTCACGGTGGCACACATCTTAAAAAAGTCATTGGAACCATTGAGAGAGACAGAGCAACAGAAATACCTGTCATCTGGTATCGAAGGAGTACTCGTCAACGTGTATCGATCCATCCTACTCATACATGTTAAGTTCCTTGCTGGTTGTTGTTTCTGCTGGAATCGATTTTTTTTATACGTTAAAATCAGTTCAATGAATAGACCAGTGAGAAACTAATGTTGCCTGTTCATCTTTCAAAAAATAAACAGAATTTATAGTGTTGACCATTGGTCAGACGGTTCGTTTATTACTGATCCCCTCCTCCTCCCTCCCCTCACCTTACAGGCGCAGCCTCGGGTCATTTTAAAAACGGAAGAGTATTTACTTGGCTACATCGAGATCTCACCCCCCCCCAAACCTAATTCGTCTTAGTGTCTGGCCTAGTCTGTATTCAGTCAATGTGTGTGTGTGTGCGCGCGCGAACGCGCGTGCTCGTTTTAAATGCTTTTATGTAAACCATATTAACAGACACTAAAGAGATTTAGCAGGCAAAGGGGGATCACTAGACTATGGGACAAAATTAAGTTAATTCCCTTTTTTTTACTTTTTTTTTACAATTTTATATGTAGGTCTGTCTGTGTGTGTGGTGTGTGTGTGTGTGTGTGTGTGTTGCATTGATGTAAAATAATGAGGTGTTGTTGTCTCGCGTGTTACTGTAATAAATTCAATTATGTTACATTTCAGACCTAGTTACAGTCACTCTGTAGTCCTACACTGCTGGGATGGTTTGTTTTGCGGCTCTATTTCATTGTGTTTGTCTTAACGACAAGAAGCCATTGTCTGTTACAGGCTGAAGGCCATTACATCTCTGTTTGAGGTAAAGGCCATGACTTCACAGTACAGGGTGTGTATGGGGGGGGATAGGGATGCGTTATTATTTGTGATTTTGATTTCTTTTATCTGTGAAGTATTGTAAAGTATTTTGAAGTCTTGTAAAGTATTTTGAAGTCTTGTAAAGTATTTTGAAGTCTTGTGAAGTATTTTGAAGTCTTGTGAAGTATTTTGATGTATTGTGAAGTATTTTGAAGTCTTGTGAAGTATTTTGAAGTCTTGTGAAGTATTTTGATGTATTGTAAAGTATTTTGAAGTCTTGTAAAGTATTTTGAAGTCTTGTAAAGTATTTTGAAGTCTTGTGAAGTATTTTGAAGTCTTGTGAAGTATTTTGATGTATTGTGAAGTATTTTGAAGTCTTGTGAAGTATTTTGAAGTCTTGTGAAGTATTTTGATGTATTGTAAAGTATTTTGAAGTCTTGTAAAGTATTTTGAAGTCTTGTAAAGTATTTTGAAGTCTTGTGAAGTATTTTGAAGTCTTGTGAAGTATTTTGATGTATTGTGAAGTATTTTGAAGTCTTGTGAAGTATTTTGAAGTCTTGTGAAGTATTTTGATGTATTGTGAAGTATTTTGAAGTCTTGTGAAGTATTTTGAAGTCTTGTGAAGTATTTTGATGTATTGTGAAGTATTTTGAAGTCTTGTGAAGTATTTTGATGTATTGTGAAGTATTTTGAAGTCTTGTGAAGTATTTTGAAGTCTTGTGAAGTATTTTGATGTATTGTAAAGTATTTTGAAGTTTTGTGAAGTATTGTGAAGTATTTTGATGTATTGTGAAGTCTTGTGATATATTGTGAAGTTGTGTTGCTGGTTTTCTGTAGTACTTTTTTTTTTCATCCTCACCATCACCGAAAGGTGCAGTGGCCATGGATGCACCACGGGGGGGGGGGGGGGGAGAGACATGCGTAGATGCCTAAGAGAACGTCCACCCTTCACCAGCAGTTGTCAGGTACTCACTTTAAGATGGGTAGTCTCCCGGTGAGGATCGAACGCTAGACCCCCAGGTCGACCAGTCGCACACCTACACCGCATGACCGTCTGTCTGTACATCGCGTACCTGGCAGTATACAGGACAGGATTCGAACCCTAGGATCTCTGTGCCTTCTATATCTAAAAAAAAAAAGGTATTCGAATGTGTTTAGGGCGAGTTGCTAATCTCATGAATTATATATCAAACTTACCAACAAAACGCCATTGGGGGGGGGGCATATTCACGGCTCCCTTTTCTAAAACAACGCCCTTCCCACACAACCGGTAAGCCTGGAACCTTACAATGTAATTACTCACGCGAAAAAAATGGCCAAGCTGGACATTGGCCATTGGTTAATGGCTCACTCTTTACCCTTTGACCAATAGGTGTGGGGGGGGGAGGGGTAGATATAATAATACATCGGTACCCCCCCCTCACCAACCACCCTTCTCCCTCATTAATATTTAAAACGCAACAAAACTCCGACACAATGCTTGGGTTGTCTCTCCGATTGCAGAGTTACTGCGCTTGACAAGAGCGATCATCCTAGCCCTGTGTGTTACACCAGTTTTACTACAGCCAGACTGTAATCTACATACTAATAGAAAATACTCGATGCGCAGAAATGCCGCTTATACTTGGGGGGGGGGGCACTAAATCTCATCTCCACCAACTGCTAAGTTATTTTATAGCAGGGTCCGTTAGGGCAGGGCCCCCCTGAAAAATTGAGCCCCCTAACCCTGCAAAGCCATCATATCGCTTAGGCTTACAAGATACTTACCCCTAATTCACCCCCCACACACACACACGCACACATACACTCATTATAGGGATCCCGAGAAATCTACCAATAGTTCAATAACTGTGATTGTCTATGGGCCCAGGGATCCCGAGAAATCTACCAATAGTTCAATAACTGTGATTGTCTATGGACCCAGAAATCCCTCTACCAATAGTTCAATAACTGTGATTGTCTAGGGACCCAGAGACTGCGGGCCCAGGCGCGCAGAGCGCAAAAGAAACCCGGAAGGTGGGGGGGGGGTAAAAAGTATTTAGGTCAACGTTACTAATACAGTATTTTGACTCTTAATACCCCGAGTAAAAATATGGCGGCTACTCGCGTCTGCTTACTCCAGGGAATCGTTAAAATTAATCGCCATGATTTTTATTTTAAATACTTCGCGAGAAGAGAATGTTGAGGCTGGTTTTATTTAATTTTTTTTTTTAAATTCCCATAATCTCCAACCTCTCTATGTTACATGCCGTAATCTCCAACCTCTCTATGTTACATGCCGTAATCTCCAACCTCTCTATGTTACATGCCATAATCTCCAACCTCTCTATGTTACATGCCATAATCTCCAACCTCTCTGTGTTACATGCCATAATCTCCAACCTCTCTATGTTACATGCCATAATCTCCAACCTCTCTATGTTGTATGCCATAATCTCCAACCTCTCTATAATGTATGCCATCATCTCCAACCTCTCTAGGTTGCATACCGTAACCTACAAGCTCTCTATGTTGCTTGTATATGTAACAACAAACGCCAATAGCGAAATATTTTTTTAAAATTCTGTTGATCTTTATGAACCATAAAACTAAGTCGTCTGCCGCCATCTCTCTCGTGCCCCTCCCCCCTTCAGCCATTTCCTACCAAGTCCATTAACTCTCACGCGCTGTACGCTACACAATTGATAAATACGACTGAGTTATTTCCCCTGTGTCAATGCGGGACGTCGTCATAGTTAAAGAATCCTTTCTCCACCGATTCAAAAAATAAATCAATGATTTATTTTAGATCCTTTTGTCGTGGTTTTTGTTTTTAATGTAGTACAGAGGCGTGTTTCACTAGATGCCCCGACTGTTGAGAGGGGCCCAGCTCGCGACTGGCTGTATACATTTATGGGTATCTCTTTTACTTAACAGGGTCTGGTACCTCAGTCTGCCATGTTTTATTTTTTTTTTTTGTCGTTTGGCGTCTGTAGTGAGTCGGGTGTGGTTGTATCAAACCGTGGTACGGATCCGTCTTGGCGGGATAATGGGCCTTTGAGAGTACTAACGGGGGGGGGCACTGGACGAACTAGCGTGCTCGAGCCCCAAAACTTATATGAAGCCACCCCCCCCCCCCCCAAAAAAAATCAGTGTGTGCTTTGGAGATTGGTCAAACTAGTGTGCTGGTATAGGCGATGGTCATTGGTCAAACTAGTGTGCTGGTATAGGCGATGGTCATTGGTCAAACTAGTGTGCTGGTATAGGCGATCGTCATTAACTAGTGTGCTGGCTGACAACCCTTTGCAAGAATGAAATTTAAACGTTCTATTAACATGAGGCGACACCCCCCCCCATGACCAGGGCCGACACTGGGACCATCTAGACAATTAACAAGTGTCAAATTATTTATTAGTTTGTTTGTTTTTTTAAGAACGTTTGATCAGCGGTTTTTTTGTAGATATGTGTGTGCCCTCATCCTAGTCAAACCCGTTCTTTTGAAATCAGATCAAAGTGGAGAAGAGATAAATATTGACGTCAGTTTTGTCTTTTGATGTAGTGAAATAAAATAAACAACTTTGACGTTTTCCTTGATTGACGTTTCGGGAGAATATGTTTTTATTCTTTTCTTCATTACGAGTCGCGACACGGTTCAGCGGGAACATGTTGTGATTGTTTCTGTTTATATTTAGGACAACTAGGAGGCATCTTTGATTCACAGACACACTCATACAGACACACGTACTCACATAGACACACAGATACACGTACTCACAGGCACACTCACAGACACACTCACACAGACACACTGATACAGACACATTCACACAGACACTCACACAGACACACTGATACAGACACATTCACACAGACACTCACACAGACACACTCAAACAGACACACTCACACAGACACACTGATACAGACACATTCACACAGACACACTCACAAGACACATTCACACAGACACACTCACACCGACACAATCACACAGACACAATCACACAGACACACTCACACAGACACACTTACTAAAACTAGCCGTGTCATAAATGGTGTGTGTGTTTATTAGGATTTAAGGCGGGGGAAAGGAGGAAATAATGGGGTGTATGTGTGTGTGTGTGTGTGTTAGATGTGTGTCTGGCGCCTGTCACCCACGCGACGCTACGCCAAGTTTGTCATGGCACGTGGTTTATTAGAATTGTTTGTGTTGATAAATTTAGGGAATATTTAGATCGATACCTAGCATAGATAGATTGATTGAAAGATTGGTTGGTTTTAGAATAACATGCAAACAGATCTAAGTAGCTGTTAAGTTTTTCTATTGAGTCAAATCTACTTCCATAATCTACTCATTAATCATCAGTTGATTAGTGCTGATCTAAATACCGTGGTGGGTCATACTTTATCTGCGAGCAGTACTTTACCTGCGAGCAGTACTTTACCTGCGAGCAGTACTTTACCTGTGAGCCGTACTTTACCTGCGAGCCGTACTTTACCTGCGAGCAGTACTTTACCTGCGAGCAGTACTTTACCTGCGAGCCGTACTTTACATGCGAGCCGCACTTTACATGCGAGCAGTACTTTACCTGCGGGCAGTACTTTACCTGCGAGCAGTACTTTACCTGCGGGCAGTACTTTACCTGCGAGCAGTACTTTACCTGCGAGCAGTACTTTTCCGCCTGGCCGTAGTTTAATCATGTCTGATATAAACAACAGCTGTATAGTTTTAGTTCATAACAAATGTAATTCTAAACCATTCAACGATAGTGACGCTAACTTAAAAAAAAAAGTGAATCTCAGTACTGCTCCCATAAATCACTTACTCACACACTCACTCACACACACACATTTTTGTTAAAAATTCATTGTTTTGATTACTCATGTCTTTTTTGTTATTAACCCCCCCCCCCAGTCCTTTGTTTCGTTAACTAACCTATCGCTAGCCTTTAATACAGCGCAACCAGTTATTTCCCCTTTTCGCACATCGTTGACTAAAAACCGATGGAGTGTTTTTAAAATAATACATGTATTCATAATAAATTACAGTCATTTCTGTGTGAAGGGAACACACACACACACATAAATAAATCAAATGTAAGGGGAGGTAAGTGCCTGCTACTCAGGAAGACCTTGTGTTGATTATCCCGCCTTGGTTGAATTCAGTTTTTTTTTTCTTTTACCTTGCATTCAGATACCACCACCCAACCCTTCCTTACCTTACCCCCGCTTCCCTTGATCTTCGTGTGACGTCACAACACTGGGGGGGGGAGCAGGTGACAGCGACGCACCGTCGCGCGTGGAATGGTTTGTTGGCATGCGCACACAAAGAGATTGGCGCGTGCCAGGCGCGCTCTACTTGATTAATGCCCCGGTAAGAAAGAAAGCGAGGGGGGAGGGGGGAAAGTAAATCACCTACTATTCCCCTCCCTTCCCCCGTCCCATTTCCGCCCAACCCTCACATCCCGTTTGTCTACCCAGATATTATAATTGTCGATATATTTCTGGAGAGGGAGAGGAGGTTGGGGGTGGGTGGGGGGGGTGCAGCCAAATTTAGCAGCAGTCGGTTTTGTCCCAGTTTTTTTTTCTTTTACGTAAGGATGACACACGCACGCACACACACACACAAACATAAAGTCGCACGAGCCGTATACTTGTGCCTTAAATATCTTCTTACCAACAAAAAGTGAACAATGTCAAACTACCTGAATCTTTCTTTTCATAGATATTTTTGACATTGACATTTTCAAACTTGACATTTTTTAACTTGACATTTTTAGACTTTACTTTGTTGTAGTGTTGTTGTTATTTTATTGTAATCCCCAAGTGTGTGTCTGTGTGTGTTTCAGTGTGTCTGTACATGTTTGTCTCTGTGTGTTTCAGTGTCTCTGTACATGTGTGTCTGTGTGTGTTTCAGTGTGTCTGTACATGTGTGTCTGTGTGTGTTTCAGTGTGTCTGTACATGTGTGTCTCTGTGTGTGTTTCAGTGTGTCTGTACGTGCGGCCTGGCCTTGTCTATTTGGCTCAGTGCGCGGGACCTAAGGTGAGTGTGAAATGGTGGGGGGGTGGAACCGTAACAGTTGTATTTATTGTTCCATTCACGCTTCTGACCCCCCCTCCCCTTTATAGGTTTGCGAATCGGGGGTGGGATGGTGGGGGAGGGCGATATGACTTAACTAGGGCCCCAAACTGTACTTTGAGAAGGGCCCCTTTAAATGTAAATTTGCCTTCGGTGCCCCAAAAAAAACGTAAGAATGGCTCTGAACGTTAGTGTATGGTAGTGTTTGTGTATGGCAGTGTTTGTGTATGGCAGTGTTTGTGTATGGTAGTGTTTGTGTGCGTGTGTTTGTGTGTGTGTGTGTGTGTGTGTAATCAGGGACGTCTGATGGGGGGTGCACCCCGAACACTGGTCAATACTTAAGGGCTCAGTAACTTTCTCAATTTACTTTATTTCGTTTAGATGTCTGCGGCCAGTGGTCCCACCTGTCTGGCTATGACGTTGGTATATTAGTTTTAATAAAAGCTAGTGTTGTGATGTGTGTGTGTGTTGTGATTTGTGCTAAGTTTTCTACATCATCAGACACACTCATGAAGTAATCGGCCTGGTCCAGATATCCCCGACAATGTATCGATCTCTAAAGTATGAAACTGATTCACCCGTTGTAGCCCACAGAATGTGGACATCTTACAGAAAAGCGCATCTCTTTATTTCAAAAACTCCTCCGCCTATGTTTAAAACAGTTCCGCCGTGAGTTGAGTGTTATTCTCCTTGTTATCGGTGTAACATCAAAATACTGATACACAATAGCATGAAACGCAAAAGACATGGCGACATTCGGGAAAATCCATTGAAATCTTGTGTGAAGCAATTGATGGATGTAAACACAAAGGGAGCCACTGTGGAGATTTGACGGTGGAAGTCTTTTGTGACGTACTTGGTCTTTGTTTCAGTCGTAGGATGCAGTCATTGATTTTTTTTTTGATCCAGGCAAACCGAAAGAGGTGATTAGTGGAGGAGACAGAACTACATTGGGAACTACAGTGTTTATTATTGAATTAGATATAGTCAGAGCGAGACAGAGAGAGACTGACATTATAGATAGACAGACAAAAAGATAGACAGACAGATAGATAGATAGATAGATAGATAGATAGATAGATAGATAGATAGATAGATAGATAGATAGATAGATAGATAGATAGATAGATAGATAGATAGATAGATAGATAGATAGATAGATAGGCAGGCAGGCAGGCAGGCAGACAGACAGACAGACAGACAGACAGACAGACAGACAGACAGACAGACAGACAGACAGACAGATAGATAGATAGATAGATAGATAGATAGATAGATAGATAGATAGATAGATAGATAGATAGATAGATAGATAGATAGATAGATAGATAGGCAGACAGACAGACAGATGTATATGATCTCTGTCCTTAAGCAAGGCCAGCCCAAAAAATATTCTGGAAAAACGACATACAGAGAAACTAGGTCAGCAGACGGCTTATTTTATTTTTTCCTCCAGTTAAAATGACCTGGTTCGATTAATAAACTATTCACTATAACAAGTGAAATATTCCATATCCGTGAATTATGAACTTTTGTATTTGATTGTTTTCCCATTTCTTGTTCGATGTCAATGAAAAAATATTCCCCTCACCCACCCAGCCCACCCCTTCTTTCCTCCAGCTTCACCCCCACCTCATTTTAATAAAACCTTCCTTCCTACTATACCTCATCATTAATTTAATTTTTTTTTTATAAATTATGAATTTCTTTAGCAGACGTACTGTTCTCACCTGGGGTACACAGGTGCAGTAATGGATGATTCTGATTGGTTGGTTTTGCTCGTCGTTGGAAGGGACGAAATTCCGGACGCAGTGACAGCACAACGGGCACATTGACAGACTGCTATAGCTATGACTGCTGACACTCTGACTGCTATAGCTGTGACTGCTGACACCCTGACTGCTATAGCTGTGACTGCTGACACTCTGACTGCTATAGCTGTGACTGTTTACACTCTGACTGCTATAGCTGTGACTGCTGACACTCTAACTGCTATAGCTGTACCAAGTAACTCACACAAATGTTGACTGCAAAATTCACTTGAAATATCTGCTGGCCTCACTGACCGGTTGGATGCCTATCTATTAATAAATCTATGTCTCTGTCTCTCTCTGTCTGTCTCTCTCTCTCTCTCTCTCTATCTCTTTCTTTCTTGATATATATATATATATATATATATGAGAATAATAATAGTATACAATATACTTTTATCTCTGTAACCAAACATCTTTTTGCCCGTGGTCTGTTTGTCTTTCTTACTTACTCATTGTCTGCTTTTCATTTCCTCTTTTTCTCTTCAGTTCAAATGTCATCCCCTCTCACCAGCCAGAGAATAAGATCTCTAATTACGGGGCCGAATCCTGTAAAAATGTCAAAGTGCTGTCACAAAATGTGACACTGTCATCAGGAGGGAGGAGAATGACACTCTGCCTCAAATGACAAGTTGCTATTGTTGTTTTTCTTCCAGATGTCATCGATTCCCTGCCCCCCCCCCCCCCACCAAGCCCCATACTTCCAGCTATTTACGTTCAATAAGCTTGAAGTAATGTTGAAATCCAGGTCATATCTCGTTATAACAAATATTCCGTTTGAACGAATATCACAGTCTACTGATGGACGGTTCAAGAACTGACTTTATAAGTACTAATTGTTATGTTTCTATAAATAGTTATAGTTACTTTGAATACCTATTTATTTATTTTTTTGCTTAATGTTGGTGGTTTAAAAATGAACTAACTTGGTCATATCTCAACTTGGTCATATCTCAACTTGGTCATATCTCTAGCTAAAATATTAAACGAGAATTTTTGTTAAAATTAAATGTGTATAACTTCTGTGTAACTAAATATATTACACTGTATTTAGTTTTATTTAAATTATGTGCTCTTTTAATTAAATTGGGGGGAGGGGGTATACAGAATTCACATTTTAACAGACTTACTTTTACAGACATACATTTTAACAGACTTACTTTTACAGACATACTTTTTAACAGACTTACTTTTACAGACATACTTTTTAACAGACTTACTTTTACAGACATACTTTTGCAGACATACGATTTAACAGACTTACTTTTACAGACATACACTTTTACAGACAAACAGAAAACCATCTCTATGAGATACCCTTGTAACATGATATATTAAACATAAAGTAATAAAAGCCAGTATCAATATGAACGTTAATATGATATTCCAATCATCAACAACAACAACACAAGTTTGAAACTCAATTCATTCACTTGCTGCTGTGTATGGGCGAGTGGCTTATAACCTGTGTTTAACCTTTGAAGCTGCGTTAATCTTGAATTGAGCTATCTATCTATGTAGTATTATTATTCATGCGGTATGCCTATTTATATGCATGTTTATCATCCACCTAAGCGAAGGGGCGGGTGTGTGTGTGGGGGGGGGGAGGGGGGTGTTTCAGGTCTACTCCGATGAATGTAAACATGAGCTGTGTGCACACACTTTGCGCGACTGGTCGGTGCGGTGGTTGATGGATCTGCGCGGTGTACATCGGCGGACAGTTTAAATGGAGGGGGGGGGCGAAGTAAGCTGACCGTCTAGCGGGTGGGGGGGCCTCTATCATATATGCCGCCCTTTGAGCCGTGGGCCGGCGCAGCCCTGCGTACAATACCCTCCCTGCCCAAATAAAAAAGGGGGAGGGGGGGTCCCGCTTCCAGTACTTATACCTATCAAAACTGACGGTGCTGGGGGGAGGAGGGGGCCAGATATAACAAGTCTACCTAGGGCCCCGAGTCTACTGATTTAAAATCTCCGCTAGTCAGTTCGTAAGCAGCGGCGTCAGACTTGAACACCGGCGTCAGACTTGAACAGAGGCGTCAGACTTGAACAGCGGCGTCAGACTTGAACAGCGGCGTCGCCAACAGCCTGTGTGACCTGTTGCAAATGTTGCGACGATGATTTGGGGGGGGGGGGGAATGTTAGAAATAATTAAGTCCAGGGCACCACTCTCACAACAACAGATAAATTAAGGACATCTTTTCTGAGTTGACCCAACGGATGACCAGCCCCGCCCTAGCACCAAATGTCTGTGTTACGCCCCCGGATATCACGTGATTGTAATGTAAGAATTGTGAAACGCCCCCGGATATCACGTGATTATAATGTAAGAATTGTGAAACGCCCCCGGATATCACGTGATTGTAATGTAAGAATTACCTACATCCATACAACCTGCTGTTTAATTCTTTATGTGTGTGAACCAAAACAATTCTTGTACTGAACAGACTTCGTGTAGGGTCTAATTGTGGTTGAATCTTTTTAATTGTAATTCTATGTATGAATGACCATATTCGGTATATTAGTTTATCTTGGTAGTTACATCATATTATTCATAGATTTTAATTTGTATTGTGATTTGCTGCAGACATTTTTCCCTTATGAAACATTTTTATCAACAAATAACCCTAATATCAACAAAACCACACACACACACACATACATCCACACACACACATACATCCACACACACACACATCCACACACACACATACATCCACACACACACACATCCACACACACACACACACTCGCACTGAACGAGGCCGTACACTATAAATAACTACACTGCGCCTAAGTTCCAGTCGCCAGCAGTACCAAATATCGATCGGTTCCCCCCCCCCCTTCCATAAAACAAAAACAAAAAAAACACGTTGTTGGAAAAACTAAACTAAATTAACGTGGCCTAGTTCTTTAAATAATAAAGGGGGGGGGGTGGAGTACACTAACAGATTGCATTTCAGTCGAAGATACTGAATGTAGGCAACATGGACGCGCGTGTGTGTTGATTTATTGGTGCCCATCACATTCGAGATATAGCTATGATGATCTTCTAGTTTTTATAAGTAAATGTGAAATAAATAATTTTAAAAAAAAATGCTTGTGGATTATAAATGAACATTTTCAGCCCGATGGGAGCCCTCGTGTTAGAATATTCTATCATTACACCTGGCTCAGACATGGGCCCCACTTAGACCAACGGGCCTAATCCGGCCCATCGACCCGTTCAATGCGGCCCGCCGCTCGTTTCTGTGATATACCGCACCAGCCCCATGTGTTACGCCGTTTACCTGTCAACACTCCATCCACCCAACCTTGGGCCGGCCAACTTTGGGGGACCGGGGGGCTTGGCCTCTTTGGGGGCCCCTACATTTTGACATTTGACACCATGACATGAGATAATGTACTTAATATTATTCTTAAAAAATGTGGGGCCCCCTCAAGCTGGGGCCCGGGGAAGGGTGACTTTCGAATTAGGGCCCCGCCTTCCCCCCCACCCTAGGTACGCCTCTGCCTGCATGTGATACTCGCCAAAGACCCCTGCGCATGGCTGCCCCTACTTTAAGTCCACCCCTTCAGGAATTAAATGAATGCTTACGTCTTTGTCATATGTTTCAATATGTCACACAATCATTATGTCATATTTCGTTGCCATACGTTTCTATATGTCACACAATCATTATGTCCTAATTCGTTGTCATATGGTTCTATATGTCACACAATCATTATGTCATATTTCGTTGCCATATGTTTCTATATGTCACACAATCATTATGTCATAATTCGTTGTCATATGTTTCTATATGTCACACAATCATTATGTCATATTTCGTTGCCATATGTTTCTATATGTCACACAATCATTGTCATAATTCGTTGCCATGTTTCTATATGTCACACTATCATTATGTCATATTTCGTTGCCATATGTTTCTATATGTCACACAATCATTATGTCATATTTCGTTGCCATGTTTCTATATGTCACACAATCATTATGTCATAATTCGTTGCCATGTTTCTATATGTCACACAATCATTATGTCATAATTCGTTGTCATATGTTTTTGACTCAATCATTATGTCATAATTCGTTGTCATATGTTTCTAATATCATGACTCTAGCAGTTCTACGAAACTCCGCTGTCTTATTTTTTTCTTTGTCTGGCTCTGTACAATTATTTCAATGACCTTCGCCATCATCCGCCCAGGTAATCGCCATTTGTGTCTCCCCCCTCCCCATCTACCTTACAACATTCTATTGACATTTTCGTCAACTATCGAAAATGTCAATAGACCAGCAGGGGGGAGCAAAGGAGAGAGGGTAGGGGTGGGGGTGTTCTTATGTCGGATCTACATGACACAAAAGGTTATCAATGGATAATTATACATTGTGTATGTATGCATGTATGTAAAGTATGTGTGAGTGTGTGTGTGTGTGTGTGTGTGTGTGTGTGTGTGAGGCGGCAGCGCAGGAATAAAATAAACCTGCCTTAAACCACTGCAATAATTGATATTCAAGAGCAAATAACTCTAGCTTGCAAAAGGTTTGTAAGATTTCTTTATATTTTTTTTTATTTATCTCCCCCTTGATGTTAGGCACTGCAAAATATTGACACTGTTCAGCGTGAGGTTATTAAAAAACTATTTCTAGAGACATGGTGCGCACTCACTCTCACACACACACACACACACACACACAGAGAGAGAAACACACGCGCGCAAGGAACTCTATTTTTTTTTCTTTTAGGCACGCGAAGAGACAGGACAACACAGAACTCGCTTAGAACTGTGTGCGCAGCGGGTGGTGGTGGTTTGAGGGGGGGGGTGAGGGGGGGGGGAGGAGATAAAGAAAAACGAGCGTGCTTGTGTGAGGGGAGGAAGGGAGGGAAGATGGCGGAGGCGTATGCTGTGGGGGTCGGGAAGGGAAGGGTGGGGAGGAGGGTTGCGTGTGGAAGTCTTTTTATATCACTTTTGGTTATTGATTTGTTGAAGTTTTGGTGGGCCGGGTGGGAGGGGGAGGAGGTTGCTGTCTCTTTGTCTGCGAGTCTTGGTGACTGGTTGTGTGTGTGTGTTTGCGTGTTGGCGTGTGTGATTCTGGCGAGGTAGTTCTGGGAGATGACTTGCCTTATTTCACGCTGTTTGGAAGAGATGGGTTGGGGAGGGGGGGGGGGGAGCAGACAGAGATTCTATAGACAGTGGAAGACCTAATGAAGCAGAAAGGGTTTGGGTAGGGGGAACGGACTGTATGGTATTACTGTAAGATTGGTGTACTACAGCTCACGTGACATGCTAGGGGACTGTCA
Organism: Bulinus truncatus; assembly: GCA_021962125.1. Taxonomy (NCBI): domain Eukaryota; kingdom Metazoa; phylum Mollusca; class Gastropoda; family Planorbidae; genus Bulinus; species Bulinus truncatus. The sequence continues at coordinate 2,142,232 of JAGDYQ010000121.1, forward strand.
TATGTATTCACGTACTGGGTGCAGCGGTCTGGGGAGGGAGGGGGATACACACTCACTGGTGAACACATTCATGTGACAAACACACTCACTGGTGAACACATTCATGTGACAAACACACTCACTGGTGAACACATTCATGTGACAAACACACTCACTGGTGAACAAATTCATGTGACAAACACACTCACTGGTGAACAAATTCATGTGACAAACACACTCACTGGTGAACACATTCATGTGACAAACACACTCACTGGTGAACACATTCATGTGACAAACACACTCACTGATGAACACATTCATGTGACACACTTTACCGAATACGACACACATGTATTGATGACGTCCAAGTTAATTACAGGAGTGGAGGGGGTGGGGTATCCAAAAGTCACATACTATCAGTGGTCACTAATATCATCCAGTCCTCAACGACACACACACGCACACTGACAAACACTGCAAATCAAAGTACTAACAACATAAACTGAATGGACTACAACTCTTGTCCAACAGTGTCCCCAATAAAAGGTCACGTGACGTAGACTATTTATATACATAATGTATCCTGACCAATAAGCCGGCCCCTCTCCCTACAAAAGCCCCACCCTGGGGGGACGTCCTTTCAAAGAAAGTCTTCACCCTCATTAGTCCTCCGGTTCCCTCCCCCCCCCTCTCCGGAAAGGTCAAGCAGCGCAAGAAGAAAAACAAAACAAAACACTAGGACGTTGACCCGACCCACACACACCCACACACACACCCGTGGTGGACCCAAATGACCACTACCTAGACTTGACTGAGACCACGATGCATCAGTATGATGACCTTAAACGTCCAGTGCTGGCTAGCACTACTCAGGCGTTACCACTGGAGGATGGGGTTGCGGTTTATGTTATCATCACACTGACAGAGACTGTGAAGATGACCACCGCTAAGGTGATCACCGCTAAGGTCCGCTAAGATGACCACCGCTAAGGTGACCACCGCTAAGGTGACCACCGCTAAGATGACCACCGCTAAGGTGACAACTGCTAAGATAACCGCTATTGTGGTCAAATTAGTATTATTATTATAAGGGACTGTACTTGTATTTCTCTGTCCTTTAATTAGTTCGAAACAAAATTTCTTTGCTGTTTCTTTATTCTATCGCTCGGGGATGCAGTGGAAATGTAGTCAAGACGAGGATGGTGGTGCCTTTAGGGTGGATGGGGGAAGGGGGGGGGGGAGGCTCAGCCTTTGTCTTCCAGAAGACTAATGCCTACGAGGCAGACGTGACCATGGGTGTTAATTTATGAGCCTGGAATCGAAAGAGGACAAACTGGGGGCGGGGGGGTTAGGGAGTGGTGGGGGGGAGGGGGTATTTACGATGCACATAAAGACTGACCAACACACCTGCATATACAATTAATTGTTGTCAAGGAGACAGTTTCAACAGGTGTAATTCAACAACAAAACGAACTATCTACTCCCCAACCCCCCCAGCCACATCGTCGTTGTAATGTGTGTGTGGGGGGGGGTGAGGCCAAAGAAAAATCATTACCGTCAGGGACTCTCCCCCCCCCCCACACACACAGTTCCCCGGGTGCCCAACTTGACGGTCATCCGCCGGTCCAGTGGAAGCCTTGAGTTGAGATGTATCCAAGCAGAAATAATTACTCGTCCATTATTTTGAAGAGTCGTATTGATTTCTCTCATTCTCCGCTTTCTATCTATCAATTGTAAGTGTGTCTTGTAAAACAAAAATTATCCATCTTCCATACTTTCTCCTTCTGTTCGCCATTTTAAGATGGCACACACACACACACACGCACGCACACAAACAGCCGATACAAGTCGTTATTGTAATTCACACTTTCAATAATTCGTTAGTGTATATATCACATATATGTTATCATGTGTAGTTTATTCTATTTCTGTATATATCATATAACAGTTATCACGTGTAGTTTATTCTATTTATGTATATATCATGTATATGTTATCATGTGTAGTTTATTCTATTTGTGTCATTCCTCTTTTGTTTTCCCCTCGTGTGTCCCCTTGTTGCCAATGGCGCTTTCTGTTTCTAAGCAACCCATTACAAACCGTGTGCCAGATTTCAGTCAAAGTGCCAGATAGTGCGGTCCCTTCCTTTGATTATTAAAAGCTGAAACCAAAAGATTATGTAGAATATGGGGGGGGTATATGGAGAGCGGAAATTTTAGGGAGGGTGTGGGAGGGTCATTCGTTATTTCTTTTCATAGATGAATAAATAGATGGGTGGATGGATAAATAGATGGATGGAAGGATGAATAGATGGATGGATAAAAGATGCATGGAAGGATGGATAAATGATGGATGGAAGGATGGATAAATAAAGGGATGGATGGATAAATAGATGGATGGAAGGATGAATAGATGGATGGAATGATAAATAGAGGGATGGGTAAGTAGATGGATGGGTGGATGGATAAATAGATGGATGGATAAATAGATGGATGGAAGGATAAATAGAGGGATGGATAAATAGATGGATGGAAGGATATTTAGATGGATGGATAAATAGATGGATGGAAGGATATAGAGAGATGGATGGATAAATAGAGGGATGGAAGGATAAATAGATCGATGGATGGGTAGATGGATGGATAAATAGATAGATGGGAGGATGGATAAATAGATGGATGGATATAAATAGAGGGATGGATGGATCAATAGATGGATGGATGGATAAATAGATGGATGAACGCTTCAAAACTTAGCGGACAATTCACTAAAAGTTAGCGCAGTCTGGCTACACTGGCATAGAAATGGATCCAGTGCAGGCCACATCGAGTCCTGTACAAGTTGCTGTACCCGGTACAAGTAGCTGTACCTGGTACAAGTCGCTTGAACAATAAACCAGATTGGTTCAACTGGTTGTACCAATTATTTCTGACGCGTCATGTTAAAAACATAATCTCAGCTCAACTAATACTCATTTAGACAAAAATAAAAACTTTTCAAACATTTTTAAAACTCAGCCGAAGTGGCCAAGATGGAGGGAAACTTGGCAGACGACTATGGCAGACGTCTACATACAAGGAAAGACTTAAAAAATAAAAAACTCTTTTCTCTTAACCATTATTCACTTCTTCACGTCGTTCGTCTGCTACCACACTCAATGTGGGTTGAACAGCGGAAGAAAGGAGAGAGGGGGGGGGTTAATTCATGCATATTAATGAGCTGCGGGTCATAATGCTGGTAGCGCGCGCGTTCTGTCTAGTTTTTTGTATGCGAGTAGAGGGGGGAAGAGAAAGATCTTTTATTATTTTCAATTTTTCGACTTGATTTTAATTTTTTAATCAGTTCATGGTATCTAGAAATTATGTCCTGTGTTGAGATATTATTGACGAGGGTTTGACCATGTTTGTTATTATGTCCTGTGTGTTATATTGACGAGGGTTTGACCATGTTTGTTATTATGTCCTGTGTTGAGATATTAACAACGAGGGTTTGACCATGTTTGTTATTATGTCCTGTGTTGAGATATTGACGAGAGTTTGACCATGTTTGTTATTATGTCCTGTGTGTTATATTGACGAGGGTTTGACAGTTTGACCATGTTTGTTATATGTCCTGTGTGTTATATTGACGAGGGTTTGACCATGTTTGTTATTATGTCCTGTGTGTTATATTGAGGAGGGTTCGACCATGTTTGTTATTGTTATTAATTTTCAGTTCAAGAGAAGGAAATCACGGATGTGTAGTTCAAATTTTTTTTTTTAATTTATTGCATCGGAGGAGCTTAGCGTCGTCTGCTACTGTTTATCGTCTGCTAAGTCTGCTTCTGAAAGAGTCGAGTCGAGAGAGAGAAGGAGAGAGAGAGAGAGAACTGTTGCTAAGATTGATAGTGAGCGCGAGAAGTGTGCTAGAGAGAGAGAGAATAGAGAAAAGGAAGGGGGAAAAACGGCTTGAAGAAAGACACACTGTGTGAGAGAGAGGAAAGGTTGGGAGGGCGGGGAAGAGAGAGAGAGAGATAAAGAAACAGAGAATTTTATGAAATTAAAAAAAAAATCCCCCCTTTGACCCCGCGTAGCGTTGAATGTACGGCAAATGGCCCCTCCCTCTCCCTCCCTCTCTTTCTCTCACCCCCGTGTGTTACTGTTGATAGCAGTAGAAAAACTTCCCCTCTCTCTCTCTCTCCGAGTCCGTCAGTCTTGAACTGCTGTCCGCTGTCTGTTGGATGTTTTGCCGTGTTCTTTAGTTTATTTCTTTCCGTTGTGTTTTTGTTTTTTTCAGTTCTTGTTTTTTAAAGTTTTTTTGTTTCCGACACAACAAAGAAACCAAAAAAAAAATTTTTAAATCGTTCGCCTTTCTTCTTATTCATTTCAAGAAATATTTCATTTAATTTCAAAATTTTATTTGTGCACATTTCTTGGTTCGAGTATCACCCGCTGCTACGTTGTTGGGTTTTTTACACGCGCGCGCGCACCGCTTTTATTTTTTTAAAAGAAGTCTCTTGCAATCTCTGAATTGCTTCGTCTTCATTTGGAACACGGTGCATCATTTCGAGGGTTTGTTGTGTTTTAAGTTGTTGTTTCTAAAACTTATTTCTAGTTGTATTCTTGTTTTAAAAAATGTGAGTGTTACTGTTAGTGTTTTGTTAAAGCACTAATAGGTATCCCATAATTTCAAACGGATCAATTAAGTCTTAAACTACATAATGACGACATATGTTGAGAATTCTATAAAGACTGACTTTAAAAAAAATAACTGGGTTTTAAAATTGTTTGTTACAGTTTCTGAATTATAATTTTTAAAAAATTGCCAATGAATTATTTTCTCATCCAGTTTGATGTTTGAAACGAATAAGTCTTTGATGTTGTGATCCTACAATACGAATAGTGTGTGTGTGTGTGTTTGGTGATGTGTTGTTTACATACACGACTCACCTATAGTGACCAGTGTACCAATACTGGGCTCGTCAGGCTAGGCCACTGTTTTCAGTGGTTAATGTTTATAGATTTGGTCACCGTTGTGTTAGAATTGTGATACGGGCGGACTCCCCATCTGCCGACGGTCGAGTCTTCATTTCATTCTAAGTTGAGTTTTATCTTTGATTTATTTTTTGTTTCTTTGATTTAGGTCGACGCACGAATAAGAATCGATATTTATTTACTTCAATAAATCGGTTACACTTGTGATCTCAAGGTTATTCTGCTAAACATTTAAATAAATCGATTTGTACTGGTCAATCTAACGTTATCAGGCCTTGAACTTGAAGCAGACGACAAAGTGAAACAATTGTACGAGTCAAAACAAACGAAATTCTACAAACGTGTCTTTATTAACAAAGCAACAAAAAATATTTATATACATAAAAAGACTCTATTTATTTGACCAATCGACCATTTGACCAAATTCGTTTTAAAAAAAACTTGTGAAAATGACCATCGGTGGAGGTAAGAATTTTATTTCTATTTATTTTGTATAGTTTATAAATCTTTCTCAAAACACCTGTAATCATTTGGAGTCCAAAGTACTCCCGGTCTATTCGGAGTAACTGGCAGCGGTAATCTAGAAGTATACGTTTATGTGTTCGTCTGGCGCCCCCTATGGCGCCCTGACCCCCGCCCCCTCTCTCTCTAGGGTGCAGCGGCCGTCTGGATCCATTCAGAAGTCGTGAGGATGTGTCCGTTAACATTCTGTGATTCCAAGTTTATTTGTGTAGCGATATCGACCTAATAATACATTTTTTTTTAAAAAGTGATTTGTTTACATTATCGATATATTTATTCAGTTACGCCGCTGTTTTTTTTTTCGCGGTCGCGAAATATTAAATAAAGATCAATACGGAAATCTTTGGTTTGTTCGATTGATTTTTTTTTGAAGAAATCGATTTTATGACGCACCACAGAAGGATTTCTTATTCCAAAGGCACAAAAAAAAGTTGATTTTGATTCCACGTCCTGTGTTTTCTTTTCTTTGTTTTGTTTTTTTTTTTTTTAGCTTGAATTTGGATTAAAATTATGGATTATTGGATTAATTTGAGGTATCATTGAAATAAGAATAGAAGACATGAGGGTCGGTGACCGACGGGGCCATGCTTGGCCAGGTAAAGTTGACATTTTGTGTGTGTGTGTATTTCGTGTCGTAACTTTTTTTTTGGAACTTGGACAACCCCCCCCCTTTCCCCCCCTAGTCGTAACAATAATAATACACACTGACTCGCTTGTAACAATGTTGTTTGTCGAATGGTTCTCTGACTAGCCACTAAAAATAAGCAATTGCTCTTATTGTGTTATTATTGTTGTTGGTTTTACTGGTTAACTTTTTTTCAAAGATTGGACGTGATGCGGCCATTGTGTTTCACTGTTGTAACTGTTTACTAACAACTTGTGTATGTACAAAGTAGACTTTAATTTGTAAACAAACAAACAAACAAAAAACAAACAGATTTGTATGTTTGTGTATATTTTCTTTGAAACAAACAAAATGTATGTGTACGCTATTTATGGTATTTTGGTAACAAAAGATTATGTATTGGCTACATTATTGTGTTATTGCTGATTGTTCAAAAAAAATGATTGACTGTCGAGATATTGCGTTAGCACCGCCATGTCGAAATGGCAGAAGGCGGCAAAGTGTTATGGCTGCTCATTTGGTTGATGCTCATTTGTACAAGATCTTTCTTTAGAGGCTCTTTGTACAGTCGTTGCATATATATATATATATATATATATATATATATATATATATATATATATATATGTGTGTGTGTGTGTGTGTGTGTATGTGTGTGAACACAACAAACGACTGTGTAGATGTAATAGTTTAAATGTTAGTCCGACACACAAGTAACCGGTTTGTCTGAACACGTCCTTTGGTCTGTCTATAAACTAAACGTCCTTTGGTCTACTATAAACTTAACGTCCTTTTTGGTCTGTCTGTCTGTCTCTCAACATCCTTAGGAAGGAGTCTGTCTCTAGTCTTGCCTGATCTCCAGCTGGGCGTGTCTGTCTGCTGTACCAACGTAATTAACACCATAACCCCCCCTTCACCCTGCTCCAACTACCCATCCATTGTTTGTATCATACTCCCCCCCTCCCACCATTCATCCCTGTGTTCCCTCAAGGAGTCAGGCTAGCTATCAGATGTCAGTAAAAATGATCCGAATCCGATCCTCCAGTCACAATCGCTTTCATCCCCGGGGAGGGGGGTCGCGTTTGTCTTTGCCTGTTGACAATAAGATACACTCTTGATAAAACCTTGATTGAACACGAAACATATAAAACAAGTGAAAACAGTAATATATAGAGCTATAATAAATAATGATAGGACGAGCCCATGTAAGGCAAGTTATCATGCAATAACAGAAAAACTAAAGAATTTGACACTAATGGTACACCATACTAACTAAATGTTCGCTACATGTCTAAATATTAGAAATAGGCTGTGGAGATTTATAGTTTGTTGTCATAAATAATTTTTTTTTCTGTATAATAATTTATTGTTTGATCTATAATAATTTATTGTTACATATAAAAATGTGCTGTTGTATTTAATAATTTGTTGATATATATAATAAAATCTACAGGACTGCATACATATAAAACGAATAGAAAGCCTTGGTTGACTCATCAAAGGATTTACAGTAATGACTTGGTCATATTGTCTACAAAACACAATGTTTCTGATGTATGCAACAACAAAGGGGGATTTATGTGGTTGGGGAAGGGGGGTAAGGGGGTGGGGTTAGGTCAGTACACAGGCGCGTGTCAGATGACCCAGGTCATTCAGCACACATGACTTGGTCCCGTGGGGACCCGGGGGGGGGTGAGTTGACAAATCGAAACGTCTGCATAATTAAAATGTCCATTTGATTGGGTTGATGCCCTGGTCACGTGCTCCTCCTATCTCCCCCCTCCCCTCCTACTCTCACACACTAATTGTGAAATCACAGCAGTCAAGGATCTAGTACACTATTTACTTTTTAAATCAACTCAATACCACCACCAGTATGTAACAGTCATATAAATCATCAACTTCATCTTACATACTCTTACATGTAAGTCATCCAATCATCATTGTGTGAAATCATCAACACAAATCTAAGACATTATCTGGATCATATTCTAAATGACCAAGCATCATCAATATCAGAACCTCAGACATCATCATATGGACAATCATTGAACATCATCAATATCTAAATCAATAACCACATTCTCAATTTTGAGACATCACCAATATCTATAGGATCAATATCTAAATCATCGTACTCTGAATCGATTGAACCATCATCATATTATTAATATCATTCATATCTAAATCATCGATCTTGTTACACTAAATCATCGATATTGTCACACTAAATCATCAATATTGTCACAAATGTAAAATCAGAAACTGTATTCCATCACAAGTCGTACTCATCAGCGATTATCGCCGCACGCAATAAAATAAATAAATCTGGACATATGACATTTTTTTATTCTTCTATTTTATTTTCCCCACACTTATGTTTATTCATATGTCTACATTAACATAGACATTAACATAGACATCGTCTGCATACCTGATTGTCAATGCAGACGACAGGCCCCCACACGCAGGCAGGTGAGACAGGCATCCCGTCCAAGTAATATTACCTTCGTTAATTCTTTGTGTAGCCGCACCCCCCTTCGCCTCCACTTTCGGCTTTGTCCGAAAAGTCTTTGTCACACGTTGGTGACTCCCCTCCCCCCTTCCACACACACACCCACCCAACCCATCCCTGTCAATATTAGGTTTACACTTTTGCTTAAGGTAGCAAGCGACCAGCAAGCCTTTATCTTTTTTTTTTTTAAATAAGCTATGAGTTCCGATTGTTTGTAATAATTTTGTTGACAAAGTTTGTTGACAATTTTTGTGGCAAATTTTTGTAAGTGGAATTTGCTAAAAAAAAATAATCGATTCAATTTGAATTTTTTATCGGCTTTTTATTTTGCTTCCATGTTACGCACAATGACGTCATGTAAGATACAAGCTTCCATTTAACACACAATGACATCACGTAAGATACATGCTTCCATGTAACACACAATGACATCACGTAAGATACAAGCTTCCATTTAACACATTATGGCATCATGTCAGATACATGCTTCCATGTAACACACAATGACATCACGTAAGATACAAGCTTCCATTTAACACACTATGGCATCATGTAAGATACATGCTTCCATGTAACACAATGACATCATGTAAGATACATGCTTCCATGTAACACACAATGACATCACGTAAGATACAAGCTTCCATTTAACACACTATGGCATCATGTAAGATACATGCTTCCATGTAACACACAACGACATCATGTAAGATACATACTCACACACAACAACATCATGTAAGATACATACTCACACACAACAACATCATGTAAGATACATATTCCCATGTAGCACACAATGACATCATGTAAGATACATGCTTCCATGTAACACACAACGACATCATGTAAGATACAAGCTTCCATTTAACACACTATGGCATCATGTAAGATACATGCTTCCATGTAACACACAATGACATCACGTAAGATACATGCTTCCATGTAACACACAACGACATCATGTAAGATACATACTCACACACAACAACATCATGTAAGATACATACTCCCATGTAACATACAAAGACGTCATGTAAGATACATGCTTCTATGTAACTCACAACGACGTCATGTAAGATACATACTGAACACACAGTAAAAATACTCACGAAGGATGTATCAGTTCATGTATTTCTATGCGGGTCTCACACACAAGACCATGACCTATCTGTGTTATATCAAAGTGTGTGTATGTGTGCGCTTGTTTGACTCACCCTGGCACCCGAACCCCCCCCCCTCAATTTCCCAACACCTCCCTCCACCCCTTCCTTAAATTTACTTTTAATGATTATTTATTGTTCAAATTAAAAAACAGAACAAAACATGGCAGATAATTAAATGAGATGTGCAGATATCCCTGGGTGTGTGTGTGGGGGGGAGATATGAGGCAACAGCAAGATGATCCTCATCTGTGTACAGTCCCCCCCCCGGCCCCCAAACCATAGGCATGTTTTTTTTTTCTTTTTTATGAAAGAAAATTTCAATTCTCTGTGATGCTTGAAAATAAGAATACAACAGCTGTTTAGGGGAAGTTAAAGATATATATGGAATACAGCAGCTGTTTAGGGGAAGTTAAAGATATATCTGGAAAGTAAAACTTCATCGAAACAGCAACAGCAGAATCCATGTTCTACTTTTCACAAACACACACAGCAACATACACACACATCAACACACACACACGACGGATACCACTTACAAAGACTATCTTTCTCCCCCTCTCACTGGAACAGAAGCTCGCGCGCACGCACGCACACACACACCTGACCCTCGTTTCTTTCTTTTTTTTTTATATTTCTCCAAAATCTTTAAATTCTTCACCTCTAATATGCGACCGTTGGGGTAGCTAGCTGGTATGAGGTGTGGGGCGCGCCACGATGGAGGGGGAAGGGGGGGGGGGTAAAACGGATGGCGAGTTGGGAGTGGGTGAAGCGGAATGAATGTTCAGTACCGTGTAGTGTGCTGCAGCAGGCACAGCACGGGCTGTTTATAAATAGTACTTTTTTTTTTTTTTAAAAAAGCCGTGCCTTTCTCCCAGGTTAGCCGTTCACCTCGCTTCCTCTTCTACTTTATACCTTCACTCCACCACCCATCCTCTCCTCTGTGCAGTACACCTTTTTTCTCTCGGCTCCATTCATTTCCTACAATTTTCTTCCATCAGTCTGAGAATCCATTTTTTTTTCTTCTTTCGCCTCTCCCTCCCCCCAAATCGTTTAAGTACGGCGAGTCTCAAATATATTAAACGGGCCCCTCCCCTCCACCTTGTGTGACTCGATTTCCATTGTATATAGCCACTTAGATCTAACCCCGACATAATCGGAACAAGAAGTTGTCTTACGAATTTCATTTTTTTTTTCAAATTATCTTAGAATTATAGAACATTCGGTAAAGGTTGTGTGCCATAGATGGGTTATGTGCCATAGATGGGTTGTGTGCCATAGATGGGTTGTGCGCCATAGATGGGTTGTGCGCCATAGATGGGGTGTGCGCCATAGATGGGATGTGCGCCATAGATGGGGTGTGCGCCAGTAGCTCTTCGCAATTTGAGAACCATTCAATCAGTTCAACTAAAACTGCGTTGTTTGTTTGTTTGTTTGTTTTCCTGCACTGGCGTTCGACGATTTCCGAGAACAAAGGGAGGTTATAACCCCGTTACTTTCTTTACAGAGTTATTCACCTTTTTAATGTCTTGAACAACTGTTCTGTGGTATTGACTTACGATGCTAGTCTGGCACTGGGGTTTATTTTTAGGTCTGTGTCTCATTTTTTGGCTATTTGGCGTGAAACAGTTTGTTTTTTAATACGATGATTATTTAAAGGAGGGCTATTTCTATTATTATTATACACATCAAATAGCGAGACTAGCCAATAGGGGGGGGGGATCTTTGCGTCATCTTATTCAGTCTGGTTGGAAATGGCACATCTCTAGCTGTAATATCTAGATTGGGCACATCTCTAGCTCCAATATCTAGACTGGGCACATCTCTAGCTCCAATATCTAGATTGGGCACATCTCTAGCTCCAATATCTAGATTGGGCACATCTCTAGCTCCAATATCTAGATTGGGCACATCTCTAGCTCTAATATCTAGATTGGGCACATCTCTAGCTCCAATATCTAGATTGGGCACATCTCTAGCTCCAATATCTAGATTGGGCACACACATTTAGCTCCCATATCTAGATTGGGCACATTTTAGCTCCCATATATGGAATGGGCACATCTTAATCTCCCATATCTAGATTGGGCACATTTTAGCTCCCATATATGGAATGGGCACATCTTAATCTCCCATATCTGGGTTGGGCACATCTTTAGCTCCCATATCTAGATTGGGCACATCTTTAGCTCCCATATCTGGATTGGGCACATCTTTATCTCCCATATCTGGATTGGGCACATCTTTAGCTCCCATATCTAGATTGGGCACATCTTTAGCTCCTATATTATATGGAATGGGCACATCTTTAACTCCTATATCTGCTTATCTGTATATGACACATCTTATCGTCATTTCACTCATCACATCTGATACAGATTTGTATTGACAGGGGCCCCATCATTGCCGGGGGGGCACCATGTTCACTCATTCCTCGGAAATCTTTGATTTCAACGTTCCGTTATATGAGATGAAATGTAAAAGAAAATGAACTACAAATTCTGTAGGTGATAAAAGTAAACAGACAGTGTGCATAATTTTGATTCCCAAGTCCTATATTCCCAAGTCCTACCTATATTCCCAAGTCCTATGTCCTCTGTTTTCATTCAAATTCCTTCAAGAATTGAGACAGAAATAAATCAGGTCATCCAATGAAAAATGTGGCCAGTGTTCGGGAAAACCCACCATCATGCAGCAAATCACGACATTTTTTTCGTAACGTGTCGATCTTTGTGTGGGTCTAGGTGGTTTTAAAAATAAAAGAATTCCATTCATTGTCACCTTTTAAAACTGTCTTGTGTTTAAAAAGCTAAATCTGGGTTGTTTATGTTTTGTTTTTTTCAATTCTCTAACAACAAAAACAAAAATTGCATTCCTATATACTTTTTTTCTGGTTGAGGCCTACACCTATGCCATGGTGTCATTATTCTTCTACACCTGTGTCTCCTGCTTGTGACCCTTCCTTAGTCCTGTGCCCCCCCCCAATCCCCTCCCACACTCCCTTGTCCCTTTTGTTCACCTTACCTTCTGCCCCCTAACGTCGCCCCTTCTCCCTTAGCGAAAGACCAGATGCATCGCCGCCTTGTCTACAACATTCTCAAATTTTTTTTCTCGCTGTTGCTATGTGTGAATTCATCTCGGGTCAAGGACACGAGGTGGTGGACTGAATGGAAAGTACGGCGTCACAAATTGGTCACAGTCTTTGAAAAAAAAAATGTTGTTGGCGCCCCTCCGCCTCCTTTATCTCTCCACGCCCCCACCCCCCGCAGTGGTCCCGTCGGTTAACTAACTGATACTTCCATCGACAGTAAATAATTCAACCGGAAGAGAACACAATTAGTTGTATTGTCGGCAAAGATTTCCGGGTCTGTAAACTTCCACCACCCAACTTATTCATCTAGTTTTGTCACACAAATATTTCCGGAACCAGATGTCACAGCAAAGATGGGTTCGATTGGATATCATGATCCCCTGGCCAATAAAACATACTTTGGGGACACTGTGTGTGTGTGGGTTAGTGTGGTGTGTGTGTGAAATGTACTCATTGAGTACCTCCACATTGCATTGACCACTGATTAGCCACGGAGCGTCCCGTCTGTCAGTTGTCTAGAGCAGAGGTTTTCAACCTGTGGTCCGCGGACCCCTGGGGGTCCGCGAGGAGCTTCAAAAGGGTCCGTGGGCAAGTCAAAGAAAAGTAGTGATTTTTCTTGTATAAAGTATTGCTTGGTTTGGTTGATTGGTTGGCATTTACCTAAACAAAATTACTAGCTATGCCAATATTTCAGGCACAGACAACGATGTGCAGAATTGAAAACTTCGCTGGTATTTCCTTATATTTTCGTCAGAAGTCTGATCTAGACTGCATACTACATGTGCTTATGCACTGAATTTTTTTAGTCATGTCATCTTGGCAATATTTCTTACTTACTGAGCTCTGACATCACTGTTAAAACATCCGGATCTCTGCAAACGTGTGTATTGTTGATAAATAGTCTGGCTAGTCAGTGGTCACAGTTATTTTACCTGTACACTCGATTGACCTCAAATAATCTGACCACAAAAATTTTTGATCTCAAATTGCCAGTTCATCGCTGCACTTATATATTAATTTCAAATGGCACATACTTTTTTTTTTTTTTTTTTGAAAGTAGGCTTATCGTAAATTTAATTATGAAAATAGACCACAGCGATGACAGAGGATTTCTGGTTAACGCACCGGATGACGGTGCGAAATTATAGCGATGAACATATTAAAGGTTTCTATTTGTTATCTGTCATTTGTATGTGACCAAATACTTTTTAAAATGTTATTAAACAGTTCAAAATATTTGATAAGATTTGTATTTGTTTTATTATATTATAGTCAGATTTTATTTATGCAGAATGTGATATATTTTGCCCAATATTACCTCCTCTAACTCTCTCTACTCTGAACCTTTGTCTCTAATTATTTCCCTGTGAGATCTGAGTTAAAGGGACTAAACTGTTGTTGGTCATTTGTTTATCAATAGTTGTCTAAATTAAACTGTTCAAGCCTAGTAGCGTGCATAAATTTGTGAAGAGGAAAACTGACCAGAACCTGGAAGATTCTGATGATCAAGCAGCCATTGAGGAACGAAAAAGAAAACGGCGCAAGTATAATCCAAAATATATGGGTCAACTCAACCAGTGGTGTTCACCCGACCCCCTCAGATCTTCCTGAAATTTTCAGGGCTTGTGGTACATTCAAAGTTGAGTGATTCCTGAAAATTTTAGGCCATTTGGTCAAAAACTTTCTGAGATATGATTTTTTTAATTTTTAAGGGTAGTAGCTTGGTCATCTGGGGGTCGCAATAAGTGCAAAAATGGACGACCATGATGCTTAAAGGGGCCCACCATGAGTACACTATTATTGATTAACAGGAATTCTCTATCAAAATAGTAAACACATATATGGTACTTACTAATTGTATAACAAACATCATTTCATGTCTTATAGGTTCTTGGCTATACCGAGTCAAATATTGATGAAAACTGTCGGAAGTGCAATGTTTGGAAATTTTTAGGGCATTCTGTGTGCAAGCTACACTTAAGATAAATACATCATTCAACTTAGGACAAAACAATAAGTAAATACTGAAAATTTCAGCTTGATACCTCTTTTAGTTTTTGAAATATTCACGTTCAAATATCGCGAAAATGTAAATGTCACGCGCACTCGCGACTACCCTTAAAAATTAAAAAAATCATATCTCAGAAAGTTTTTGACCAAATGGCCCAAAAATTTTCAGGAATCACTTAACTTTGAATGTACCACAAGCCCTGAAAATTTCAGGAAGATCTGATGGGGTCGGGTGAACAATTGTCAAAAAACTGGTTGAGTTGACATGGAATGACCCATATATCATTCGGCTTCACCGAGTGGTGATGCTGACCAACCTCTTTGTGTCGTGTGATGTAAACATTATCGAACGATGCGATGAAGCCTGCGAAATTGAGGTGCCATTATATTTAAATGCATTCGAAATTTGGCAGTAAAGTGAAGGAATATTTTGAGAGGCAGAAAGAGCTCTATTTGAAACAGAAAGGCAAACTGATGGCCTGCACTACTGTAAACGAGAAAGCTCTTCGAGCGTCGTATTTGGTTGGGAGCAATATGGATAGCGCGGTCCAAAAAACACTACACATGAGCTAATTATACCGGCAGCAGTCGACATGTGCGAGGACGTTGTAGGAAAGGATGTTCATCAATGTCCTGCTACCATTTTCTACGAAGTAACTGCATTTTTTTCTGCTGTTACTGTTACCAAGTACAGGTCCAGACTGGACATTGAACATGAAATACACATGTTTATTTCATATACCACCATGTTTGGATAAACTTTGTAGTGCAAAACAGGCACACCCTTACAACTGAACAGAACACTGCGTAACAGACATACCAGTAGAATTAATACTCGGTGATTGTTTCATTTTTTGGATAGATAGCTATTTCGGTAGTTGAAATGACTTGTACATGTTTTGCGCGTAACTTAGGCTAGGCCTACCGTTTAGCAGATTTTAAGTAGATTGCATCCGCAAACTTAAGACATATTCTGGCACATCCTGGGGTACGAAAAGGTGAGGCAAGGACGCCTTGGGCTATGGGGGGTCCGCCACCCGATCTTGGAATGCCTGAGGGGTCCGCAGCATAAAAAAGGTTGAAAACCTCTGGTCTAGAGGACCGTGCATCTACGCGCCATCGTCGTCTTAGTAGCTCGGAGTCGTCCGACACGGATCAACTACCTCCGCCGGGGATCGAACCCATGACCCGTAGCACGTTGATCGGGCTCGCAACGTGTCTTCGCGTCACGTGACTTTGATGGCAGAGGAACCGTTATCACCCGTCAAGCGAATCTTTTCCAAGGTCGTCGTTACAGGGATGTGTGTGTGTGTGTGTGTGTGTGTGTGGTGACCTAGTTTCGGCACTGCCGATATTTCCGACAACCGTTTACTGATGTTAACTTAGGGAATGAATTTGACATACTTACATATCATACATTTGTTCTTATGTTTGACATACTTACATATCATTACATTTGTTCTTATGTTTGACATACTTACATATCATTACATTTGTTCTTATGTTTGACATACTTACATATCATTACATTTGTTCTTATGTTTGACATACTTACATATCATTACATTTGTTGTTATGTTTGATTACACCACCCCCCAACATATAATATGTGGAACCCATCCCGTTACCCCTTCAATGAGGAGACGGGCGTGGTCGTGGGGTAGAGCGCTCGACTGTTGACCCGAGGGTCCCTGATGAGGACCGATGGATTTTTCAGGTCATGGCTAAAGCCCCCATGGTGCCTTCACGACCATAGCACTATCGGGCAAGGAGAGGATGAAAAAAAAAGGGTTACCATAGAACAACAGTCCTACTAGTGTTCTTATACCCTAAGGCATTAATCCCACTAGATATTCTAACCGTAGCACGGTGATACCCACTGTTCTATCCACATGCAGAACAATCCACATAGTGTTCTATACCGCAGGAACAGTCACTAGTGTTCTGTACCATAGAACAGCGGTTCACTAAATGTTCCTGTACCATAAAACAACAGTCCCACTAGTGTTCTATAGGATCTATTGACATGGGCGTCACACACGGCCTCAAGTAGTGTCGAACCTAGGGTTGGGGCTGGGGCTTGGCCTTTGAGGGAGCCCCTGGCATTTTGACATTGGACATACCATGACTTGAGATAATGTACTTCATATTATGGCTGTATAAAAATGTTTAGGGCCCCCTCAAGCCGGGACCCAGGGGGGGGACTTTCGAATCGGGACCCCCTCCTCCCCCCGTCCTAGGTACGCCTCTGGCCTCAAACCTTTGGGTACATCTGCGCGTGCTGCAAAAATGATATTTGCCATGTGCCTCCAAACATTCTTTGTTCAGTCACTGACATTGTTTAGTTTCCCAGGCATCACCCCCCCCAACCCCTCTTTCTGTCGTTTGTCTTCTTTTGTAACGTCATCGACATGAGTGGGGGGGGTCGTCTCAAATGTTCTCGGAGCAACTCTTTTGGGCTTCGTAATTGCCAGAACGGCCCGGGGGGGGAGAGGCGCCTCGTAAATATTTAACATCAACTCTGTCAAGTTAATGATTGTGTGCAAGGGAGAGCCATAATGCATAAATTAGGACTAGGTATCCTGTGTCATCTATAGAGGGCTTTCTGTCTGTGTCTCTACACAGGGGTATCTGTCTGTGTCTCTACACAGGGGTATCTATCTGTGTCTCTACACAGGGCTATCTATCTGTGTCTCTACTGAGGGGTATCTGTCTGTGTCTCTACACAGGGGTATCTATCTGTGTCTCTACACAAAGGTATCTATCTGTGTCTCTACACAAAGGTATCTATCCGTAATTCAATTTATTGGCCATTTTGTGTAGTACATGTAGATGGTAGGTTTGAAACCTTTTAAAAATTATTCCAGCCCATAATGCTAAAACTATTCTATCCAAGAATATTACAACTATTTAGTCAATACTGTTAACACTACTTAGTGAGTACCTTCCAACACTACCAGCCGCTACTGTTCTACTCTAGTCACTAGTGCTTCATTACTTAGTCAGCCTTAACACTACTCGGTCACTACTGTTGTATACCACAGTTACTGTTAACACTACTCAGTCACTACTGTTAACACTACCTAGTCA
Organism: Bulinus truncatus; assembly: GCA_021962125.1. NCBI lineage: Eukaryota > Metazoa > Mollusca > Gastropoda > Planorbidae > Bulinus > Bulinus truncatus. The sequence continues at coordinate 2,160,203 of JAGDYQ010000121.1, forward strand.
TTACTGTTAACACTACTTAGTACTGTTAACACTACCTAGTCAGTACCGTTAAGGCTAATGTTCAGCAATAATGTTAAAAATTATGTTAGGCAAATGCTAACAGCCACAGCTCCGTGCTGGCCTTTTGTTGATTTGGTTTCCACTTCTTCCCGGATCAAACTTCTATTTTTAAACACACACACACAGACACTTTAGATCAATCAAACGCTTTGGTCAGTTTAGTGTCAAAGCCCCCCCCCCCCTTTGTCTCAGGTCCTTGCAGTTGACCGTTTCATGTGGACAAAAAGGAAGTGGAACATGAACATCTGAACGGAACGGACACAGAGAGGGGTGGGGGGGGGGGAGGGGGGCTTGTATGGTGTAACTTAAAGGGGCGGGTGTTTTGAAATGAAAATAATGGGGCCCAGATTTGATCAAGGAGTGGTGCCCCCCCCCCCTGCATCCAGTGGTCCTCGCGGACCAGTGTGATTTCCATTTCTATTCAGTTGATTCCGTTATTGTCGATTTGATTGGTTGTAGTCTCGTCCTCGTCAGTTTGATTGGTTCCAGACTCACCACACCCAACACAGTCTCGATTCCCAGTCTCTGTCTGATCCCATTGCAGTTCATCCACAATGACAGACTAGAAGACACACAGTTAGCTCCACAGGTTGTACGTGGCTGTGCACACAGTTGAACACTTGGTTTTTGCTCACAGTTGTCAACACCTCATTTTGTTTTTAAACGTGAGTTTGGGGGGGGGGGGAATATATTGTAATTTTTTTTTCGTCCCTTGTAGACCCTGGGGGTAGGGGAAGTGTAGAATCCACCTGTTAGTTTAGACATGTAGTCACCTAGCGAACTGCCCAGCCACTATAACTTCCCCCAGATAATGGACGCTTTGACTATGAACTGAAGTAAACAAAAAAATTAGCCCCCCCCCCTGCCCCCTATAAGTACAGACACCTGTCCCCTGATCTATATGTGGATCGAACTTAAATTTTCAACGATTACCTTCGGTTTTTTTTTTGTGTTGAATGTTTTGTTTCAAATCTCGTCAAACAAATCGATGATGTGAAGTTTTAAAAAAACAAATAGCAAAAAATCAATAACAGCCCTGACCTATGTAGGAATGCTAAACTGAAAGCCAGTCATTTCATCCCCTACAACAATATTATTCTATTACAGATAATTGTGATTATTACAGGTTATTATGATGGTTATGACTTGAAATATGTCATATGTAAATCTTAAATAGCGGGAATAGTTTACAAGCAAGAAATACTTTGTAGATAGAGACAAAAGAGAGAGAGAGAGAGAGAGAGAGAGAGAGAGAGAGAGAGAAAGAGGTACGAAAAAAAGGAAATCTCTATCCAACCATCTCGATCCACATCTCTCTCACGATACCTAAATGACATTTAAGCGACGCCTGGAAATCGATACCGCCCATTACATAGCATTAACCGGTGATCTCCGTTACAGCTGTACATTTGGCGTGGGTGGGGGACCGAACGCACTGTAGTTGCTGGACCATATCGATTACCGATTGGTCATCAGTCGCGGGGTTTGTGTGTGTGTTGTATGGTTGTAAGACGGATGTTTTCAAATGCGGTGTGTGATGATAAAGGAAAGCCAAACACACAATCAACAACATAAGCCGTGACTTATGGATCACAGATATATAAATAGTTTTATTTGTTTCTATACTTCTGTCAAGACCGTATTGGGGCGAGGGGGATGGGGCTGTTGTTGTTGTTTGCAAAATTCACACTTGTGAACTTACGCCCTTGATTGGGTTATCTGATCTTGATCTAAAGGGCTACCCACTAGACCCTCTTTTGTCAGATTTTTTTTTTTTTGAAAGTTTTCATCGCCGATGTGTGCATATGAGACTAAACCGTGAGTACTAGAGACCTAACCCCACCCTCTCCCGTCTCCTCTCCCTCCACGGGCCTTGTGGAATCTGTAGATATATCCAAAAAAAAAAGTTTTTGTTTTTTCTTTGTGTCCTGCTACGTTTTGGCGGTTTCCTCTCTTATCAAATTATTGTTGGAAACCCGGCCATCTGTTAACCCCTCCCCCCCCCCTCCCCAACCATCCCCACCGCGTCATTCTGTCATCAAACAGCGGGTCTCTTTATTTCCATCACAGAACCCCCCCCCGTCACACACACACACACCTTTTATTGTGGCCATTATGTGACGACATGTGCCACCCGTCAAAATGTGTGAGAAAGGGAGGTTACATCAGTGTGTATGTATGTTTGTATGTGTATGTGTGTTTGTATGTGTGTTTGCAGTAGGGTGAAGCGTCGCGCCCCACTGCACCCAAGATTTTCTCATTCATTATTTTCTTCTAACTAAAGCTGGGCCCAACTGAGCCAGAGATTCTGTGTTTTATGTGGTGCGGACAAAGATTTCAATGGACCATTACCTTCATTCTTTTCTCTGTTTTTTTTTTTTTTAAAAAACTAGGATGTGGAGTTTCACTGTGACTATTTACAACCCAGCGGTCCTAAAATTATTGGAGTTGTTCATCTGTGTTTCTTGATACTTTTTGTATTCATGGGAACAGCAGAAGATGTCGTGTACTAGTTCCAACTTCCGACTAACAGATTCGTTTCTCAAAGAATGTCGACTTTCTATCCCACCCCGGGGGGCCAAAGCACCCCCTCCCCTCCTTCTAATTCTGAGGCTTTAAGGGCCCTGAAGGAAACTTCACAACGGCCCTGCCAACGAAAGTATGGATTTATGGGTAATGATTTACTTTGGGTGTCGAGGAAGTGTAATGCATAGTCACACAGACAGACGCACACAGACAGACATTCAGTCTTCATGTCAGTTGAAATCTTCGATGGCTTTTTTTTTTGTCCTTTAGCATCATTCTCTTAGCAGCACACGCTACATGTGCACACTGTGTAATACTGTACCCAGCACACACACACACACATACATATATATATATAGGTAAGTATTTTGAAAATACCCGTACCTGTATCCACGTGCCGTGTAAGTGACTAACACCCATTACACCTCCAGGTAGGTAGGCCCGGGGGGCGCTGAGCACTCTTTGACCCGACGCTCTTGTAAGGCGTGTACTTTGGTCCCCATACACCCCGCCCCCCTTTTCACGTGCCGCTTCCCCCCCCCCTTTACTGTTATGATAAGCGCACTAATGCCTTGTTTACAAAACAACAGACGTGGTGGCCTTGTGTGTGTGTGTGTGTTTTATTTACCAACATCTGACGAGAGAGAGAGAGAGAGAGGGGTGTGAGGGACGGGGAAAAGACGTGTGATGGTCGAAGAGTGTCTCCGCGGATGTAGAGCCTTGATCGGTGAAATTGCTTGACACTGGTTCAAATCCTGTGCGCGCTGTTCTGCCTGGCATCAATCTGATTCATTCATTCATTCGACGCCCCCCCCCCCTCAATGGACAGGTCTTTCCATTCCTTTTTTTGTCGTCCGGTCGCCGTTAAGTTCCTTGTAATCAGGTCAGTCCGTTATATATTTTTGCCTAACCTGTTTAATTTTTTTATTTCTTAAAACATGACCGAACAAGCGGAACAACATAACAGCACTGTAGAACAGTTCGCTTGTATGTTAAGTGTGGAGAGTATTGTGGTTCCATGGGGGCCCACCATGTAGACTGTCCGGTAGACGACCATGAATGTTGTGGCAGCCGTAGTGCCTCAAACGGGCACTGCATCCCCGGACATTTTAGAGATGGAGAGATTTTGTTGTTGTTTATATTTTTTATGATCAACGGAGAACACATCAGTCTTCCAGTAACCTTTATCTGATATTCATTATATAGGTCAGTCAAGACTGGAATGTATATTGCCGAGTACATCTGACAAACAATAATAAAATACAAAAATCTCCGTGCATTTGTTCTCCCCCATTCATTTCAACGACCTCCCAAGTCCAGTCAAAGTGTGTGTGTGTGTCATAATGAACAAAGCGAGCGATGGAGTCAGACCGGGTCATTGTTGTTGTGTATGAGGGAATACCCGGTTATTTATTTCCATAAATCATGGAGACATCTTGTTCAACACACACACACACACACACACACACACATATATATATATATATATATATATATATATATATATATATATATATATATATATATATACAGTCGCTAGGTCTATCATAAACAACCGGGGGTGGGGGGTATAGACGGAAAGAGGGCGGGGGGTCATGAATAAATTGGGAAGGGGGGGGGGCCGAGCCAATCGTTTGGACGTCCAGACGTGTCACGTGACAGGATTTATTCTAATTTGATTTGAATATCTAAACGCCCCGCAGTCAATGAACGCCTGTCTTATATTCTATGTGTATCTCTATTTGTGGTGGCAGATGGTGGGGACACCTATCGCGTGTGTGGACGGACACATAATGGGCATGACATGTGGGAAGGGGGGGGAGCGCGGGCTGTTGCGGGGCGCTGTACGTTCATCTGTCTGGCGACGATATAAAATCATAATTTATTGGAATGAGGGCCGACGGTTACAATCTCTGAGAAATGATTGACGCGACACCAATCTGATTCCCGTTGATTTCTTTTACCGGCCTGGACTATGGGTAAAATAAAATGTGCGGGCATATAACGGGGAAAGTCCGATTGTCCAGGCGTATAAGGGCATAAGTCCAGTATCAAAGGCATTTAAGGGCATAAGTCCAGTATCCAAGGCATATAACGGTAGAAGTCCTATTGTCCAGCCTTATAATGATCAAAGTACAATTTCTCCACTGGATTTGTTTGAAGGACGTTTCATATCTAGATGACTTATTTAATTTTAATATGGCTTGACCTTAATTGACCTCTCCAATGGCTCCTGCCCCCCTCCCCCTCCCTGTTTTTAATTTGTGTGTAAATTCTAGTTTTTTTTTTTAAATGCTTCCATCGTAAAGAGTGTCTCAGTATTGTGTCACACACTCTACGTTGATGTGTACATAAATATGTCCACAATGTGTCGGTGGCTTCCCCTTTGTAGACACATTGAGAAATAAAAACACACATGAGACACCCATTAAAACATCCAGTGAGAGGTTTTTTTCCCCCAATAAATATCTGATCTTTATCTTAATAGCACACGCGTACATCTATCTATTCGACACAACGGGAAGGGGGGGGGTGATTACAATGTAGTCCTCCTTACCCCCCCCCCTCGTTTTCATTTTTTTTTAACACCTCCTTTCATCATAGACTCTGCAGTGGACACAGGGCGCCTTGAGCCACACTGCAAACTGGCGTCGGTGCAAGGGTGCGAACCCCGCGATCTGCGACACCGCTTCTGAGCTCACAACCCCCTCAACACCTCTACCACAACAGACAGATATAACAGTGTAACATCCTCCCTGAGGACGAACGTCCCCTCCCCACCCACCCCTCCCTATCTCTCCCCACCCCCGAGGGGGCTACCACACCAGACAACATGCAACACGCTTCTTAGAAGTACACTGCAATCAACGTCAGGGCAGAAAGAAACACAAAAAAGAAATAAATAACAGACCAATCGATCGATAACACAGCGAGCGTGTGACTCTCTGTTGTTGCCGACAGATGGAGTGGAGGCGCGTCAGTTCAAAACGAAATTGTACCGGTTGGGTGACTCTCTCTTTTTTTTTATCTCTCCCTTGCCGTCTGCCGCTTGAAACAATGTTGATATATTAACTTCCTTAGTAATATAACAGTTAATAAAAGTAAAGAGGCGGTGGGGGCAGGGGATTTGCCTATCACCATACGGCACGTCTCAATACAATATTGTAAGGCCTGGATTGATGACAGCACTGTGGGAGTACAGTAGCCAGAATGTCATTTATGTTATCCTTGCATTATACATTTCCCGTAGCCCATTCGTGTCATTTATTTTATCCTCGCAAAGTGAAAGTACAGTAGCCAATTCGTGTCATTTGTTTGATCATTGCTTATTAAAAGTGCGGTAGCCCATTCGTGTCATTTGTTACATCCTAGCAAAGTGAAAGTACAGTAACCCATTCGTGTCATTTATTTTATCCTCGCAAAGTGAAAGTACAGTAGCCAATTCGTGTCATTTGTTTGATCATTGCTAATTAAAAGTGCGGTAGCCCATTCGTGTCATTTGTTACATCCTAGCAAAGTGAAAGTACAGTAACCCATTCGTGTCATTTGTTTGATCATTGCTAATTAAAAGTACGGTAGCCCATTCGTGTCATTTATATATATATATATATATATATATATATATATATATATATATATATATATATATATTCCATTGTCTTTATTATAAAAAATATCTTGTAGTTATCTGGTGGAATATTGTAACATCATACTGATAGACGTTGCAACCTAACGGCCTGACACGATGATGGAACAGCACGTCACGCTACTTCTCACACGCTGCCTGTAACAATGTCCACTGATTGGTCTCTTAGAACCCCGCCCTAATTTATGTAAAACTAAAAAAAAGGCAGACAGTGGTATGTTTCCTCCATGTCAGTTCTGCTGTTGTTGACTTCTTATGTTGAGTCAGCTGTATTACTGCATGGGTTGTGGTAGGAGCTGATACATGATGTTTGTTTCGTATCTGAGCTGATACATGATGTTTGTTTCGTATCTGAGCTGATACATGATGTTTGTTTCGTATCTGAGCTGATACATGATGTTTGTTTCGTATCTTTTTTTTTTTGGTTGAACAGGTCAGCACTCTTTTATTGTTGTCGTCTATCTATCCGTCATTCTGGCTGTTTGCCTTTATATCTGATTGACTGTCATCTATCTTCTGATTGACTGTCATCTATCTTCTGATTGACTGTCATCTATCTTCTGATTGACTGTCATCTATCTTCTGATTGACTGTCATCTATCTTCTGATTGACTGTCATCTATCTTCTGATTGACTGTCATCTATCTTTTTATGTATCTTTATAAATATCTATCCACCCATCTTTCTGTATGATTGCCTATTTATCTGTGTGTCTGCCATCTCTTTCTCTCTCTCTCTCTCTCTCGGTCTCTCTCTCTCTCTCTCTCTATCTCTCTGTGCCCCCTCTCAGATACATAAGTAAAGATATGTGTACGCATTAAACTTTTTAAACATGTATATATTATGTATACATATACCACCTAACTGTCTTTGGTAAACAGAAGATTTAGCATCAACAAATCTCCATCACAATTATTCATTCATGGCATGCTAGTGTTCTGAACACACCTCGGGGGGGGGGGGGGTAGAATGTTAACAATGTCTGATTGATGTGCACGGGTAGAATGTTAACAATGTCTGATTGATGTGCACGGCAGTAATTTATCATTGATTCTCAATCTAGAAAACTCTGTCCATCCTAATGTCAGAATAAAGGAGGGGGAATGTACAATTTACGCGATTATAAAGAGTGGACCAGTGGCGTATAAAAGGTGGACCAGTAGCGTATAAAGGGTGGACCAGTGGCGTATAAAGAGGGAGGGTTGGTAAGGGCGATACTTGTCTCACTTATGTCGTATTTGGGATTGTTTTTTTTTTTATTTCTCCCTGGGCGCCAGTAAAACTAGTTTAACGCCATTAGGGTGGAGGGCGGAAGATGGGCGAAAAAAATTGTAATGATTGCAAAAATATCTAATTGGGGATGATGTGCTACATGAAACGAGGTCTTGATTCTAAACTGTTTGCCTTTTTTTGTTTTAGAACCACTGAAATATGAAACTCCTGTCTTGTATATGCAACCATTAGGATATACTTCAACACTGTAGTCTTTGTTCAATGTTTGTATCATTTGTCCGTTCCGGTGTTCAGCTGTTTTTCTCCCATTTCTTTTATATCTTTATTTGGTTTTATTTTGATTACTATAATTAGTACAGTGTACTTGATACTAACACAGAACGTCCTCATTTTAGCCTTACGTCCACACGTGAGCCTTACATCCACACGTGAGCCTTACATCCACGTGTGAGCTTTACATCCACATGTGAGCCTTACATCCACTTGTGAGCTTTACATCCACATGTGAGCCTTACATCCACATGTGAGCCTTACATACATCCACATGTGAGCTTTACATCCACATGTGAGCCTTACATACATCCACATGTGAGCCTTACATACATCCACATGTGGCTCTTTTATGAGTTTTGTGCTGCTCAATAATGAGCAAGTTGTTTTGCAACCTCTTACTTTGATTGACACATTGACTATGTAAATGATCGCTGCTATAAATCGACACATAGTGTGACTCTGTAAAGATTTGTTCGCGTGTAGCTGCCATCGGTCTCATGTGTCGTCCCTCCCAATATACTGTGTTATCCCGCTCCCCCCCCCCCCCATCCTTTCCAAACCATTTAAGGTCAAGGGAAAGTTGAAAACCACGTGTCTATTTCATTTCTTTTATTTATTTATTTTTCAGCCATGCCGCGTATTTCCAACCCACATCAAAAGTTCAGCTGCAGTGTGGGTCAACTACTAGGAGCACTAAGTAGTCCATGTCATGAATCCTACAACTCTACCCCCCTGACCGTTTTATTTTTTTTATTCTTTCGCACGGCTGGGTTTTAAAAAAAAAAAAATAATCGGCGTACAAATTGATCATTCACCGATGAGGGAAGCTTTACTGCCGTTACACCGTGTTTTCCCGCGCTACACATAATCATCAGCCAAGGGATAAAAAATAAGAAGTAATCGATGATGGCAAGGCTGGGTAGGGTTAGGCGAAAAGTAGTCGATAATTCCAGAGCGTGGCGTTGATGTATGTATGTTACTGGTGTTTTTGGGTGGTGGTGGGGGGGCGAGAAATGGGGAGGAATGGGGGGGTGTAGGCGCCCCGGTGCCAGAGTTTATAATCACCGCTGTATGATGTTGAACGCGTGTTGTATTCATGCGCCTGGTAGTGATAAGGCAAGGGAGAAAAAAAAACATACACAAAGTAAGTTTATTTTAGCAGAATCGATTCTGTTTTGATGTGTGAAATGAGTAGTGAAGTGTAATGAAGTTCGGAACTTATACATGAAGCTCGATTTGGAAATAATCAGCGATAAAATATTTAGCTCCAGATAGAGATGTACAATTTATTTTTAAATTTCAATCAATAGAACAGAAAGCTAGAAATCAATCAAACTTGATATCCACTCGATGACGTATCTATTTATAAAGTTTCAACCCAAATCTTGGTGTGCATGTGTGTATGTCTAACTGATGACGCAATCAGTTTTGTTGTGGTTTCATACATACCAAGTTTACAGTGTTCCTCCCAAATTCTTTCTTTTTTTAACTACATTTTTTTTTTTAAATTCAATCAGGTTACATTCAAATTATCTCCGAGACCTGGTCCAGAATGGATCTATTATATGTATTTTTAAAACAATTTAATGAAATATTTAGTCTTTGAAAATTTCACTGAAATCATAAAACAAGCGGCGATCTTTGATCGCGTGTGACGTTCCCCATAGTATTATGATACAGTTCAGCCATTTGTATGTGTTTTCTAGCGAGCGACCGATATGCCTTTTTACCGATAGTCCGAAACCGATATTTTCCCCCAGCATTTTTACCGATACCGATATTTTCTTTTTAGGGGCTGTCCATTATTTATGTCAACAAATTTTTGGCGATTTTTACCTCCCCCCCCTGTCAACAACTTGTCAAACTTCCAGAGACCCCCCCCCCCTATAAAATTACGTCAACATTTGATTACCCCTCCCCCCTAAAAAAGGTGGCTTCCAAAATGTTTATGTGGCAAAATTAGTAGGAATATAGTTAGTTTAATTAAAATACTGAATGTTAAGCGAGTGTGTAACACAGAACTACAAAAGCTGCTTAATTTTCCTATTTATTAAGTAATTATATTAAATTTAAAAAAGTAACATTGTTGACGTCAACTTTTCTTGACCTCTCCCCCTCCCCCTTGTCAACAATTGTACAAAATTTTCTGACCTCCTTCCCCCCTAATTTGTTGACGTAATTAATGGACAGCCCCTAAAGCAACAACAATGCCAAACACGTGTTATTCTCGTGCTGTATGACGTATGTCAACCCATGTTCACATATTTTGTAACACTACGCCCACGCGTGTCTTGTTTCCCCCCCCCCCCAACTTCCCATCCCAAAAAAAAATACACACAGATGTTCACTAATTGTATCATTCAAGGTCATGCATTAGAATTAAGAAATGCCAATCCTATTGTTTCAAGGTCATATCTCTGATGAAATTTTTGTAGACATGACATTTCTGTGTACGGGTTTTTTTTTTTCCTTTTTTTTAAAATCTTGTCTGATCTAATTATAAAATTGGGTTATTTACTGATTTTTTTTTCTGCAACTCTGTTGTGAAAAAAAAACAATGTACCGGCAGCCAAAATAAGGCCGGTCCGATAGTTAACCCATAGTGCCAATATCGGTTCGACTATCAGTCGCTCTCTACAACAATCGGCCGATCCAATATTAACCGGTAGTGCCAATATCGCTCTGATACTGATCCGATTATCGGTCGCTCCCTAGTGTTTTCCACAGGTTTAGTCCTGCATACAATGTCGTCTTTATTTGGCTTTGCTACATGTAGTACAAGTTCTTTGATTGACCACAAACTGCCCACCCCGACCAGCTGCAATCTATTCCTTGACACAGTTTCATGCTCTGTCCACCTGACATAGTTTCATCTTGTATTACACTTTACTTCCCCTGTCCTGTCTTCTTCTTCTTGCATGTGGACCACGGTTGTGTTGAAATAAGGGCTCCGCACATACCCTCTCATCAGTGCCTACACACCTATCCTCATCAGTGCCTCCACACGTACCCTCATCAGTGCCTACACACCTACCCTCTCATCAGTACCTCCACACGTACCCTCTCATCAGTGCCTCCACACGTACCCTCATCAGTGCCTCCACAAGTACCCTCTCATCAGTACCTCCACACGTACCCTCATCAGTGGCTCCACACGTACCCTCTCATCAGTGCCTCCACACGTACCCTCTCATCAGTTGTTTACAACATCATAGAGATAAACATCCCGTCCCTACAGGGACTTCACACATCTGTCGATCCTTTCAACAACTATGGGGCCAGTTGTCATAGTGCCCTACTTTCATCCCACCCCAGCCGACAGTGCACAGGCCGTCTAGGCGCCACGGGGGACACTGGGTGGCCGGTGCCGTTAAGATTTGAACCCGTCATCTTTACCACTCATACCGGGATCACAGCCGGAGGGCGAACGAGTCCCAATGTTCAATGCACCACGTCGGTCGAAAGATAACGAAATGGTCACTTATTCTCCGGCCACTCAGTGGGTCATTCCACTGTCCAGTTCACGGTCAGTTTCGGCTGGGTGAACAAGTCAAACGACATTCACCTGCACAGGTTTGAAAGTAACAATTACTCTAAAAGTGAAGGCGTTTTTGCTCAAATGTACACCAAGTCTGTAAGATATGACAGTCTGCGACCTTTGAACCTTGCATACACAATAAAGGAAAGGTCGACATGTTGACCATCCACCATGAAAGCTGAAAATTAAATTATAACAATAAAAACAAATGGAAGAAAATTGGGAGTCGGAAATTTTTCCTAAAGGCGGAAACCCCCTTTTTTTTTCTGTATCTACATTTTCCCCCGAGCAAATATTTTCCTTGTCGCACCGATAACCCCCACACCCCTCCACAAAAAATCGTTTAAAGGTATCACCCACTATACAATTCGGCTCGCTCATATGGAACTCATCTTTTCACACACCTCTCCCCCCCACTCCCCTCCTTTCTCCATACTCATTTCCCCCAGTGCCTTACGTTCATATCCGACCACCTCCCCCCCCCTGTCTCTCGGGCCACTTCCTCGACTCGTAGAATTCCTCGAACTCCGACACCGGCGAGCGTCATTTCCGGCTCATGTGGGCGTCATACGGCGCCATTGTTTCCAGTATTTATCTCATCATAAAAAAAAATGGAGGGAGGGGGGGGAGAGAAATAGGCGCGAGACGGGGCTAATTATGTATAGGCCCGGGACATCCTGTGGTTAGGAAAGAGAAATATTTATGTATATTTATATAGAGAGAGGTAGAGAGAGAGAGTACAATTTTAAAAGTGTTATTGCTTGTGCGGACCATGCAGTGGCGTACCTAGGGGGGGGGGCGGTGGGTGCGGTCAGCACCGGGCGGCACTTTTTATTACTTTTTAGGGGGGGGGCGGCAAAAATGTATAGATTAAATTGAAATACCTAAATGAGAGGGCGGCAAAATCGTCTTCCGCCCTGGTCGGCCGATACCCACGCTACGCCGCTGGGACCATGATCATCCCCAAGTCTTTCTATCTTATCCATTTCAGTATTTGTATTGACGGCTAATTAGTTATCTGCCGTACATGTTTGTCAATCAGTCTATCTTTTTGTCTGACTTACTGACCATCTGTATCTTAGTCATGTTTTTAATATAGCATCTTTGTATCTTTCTATCTACCAATTAGTTTCTTTGTTCTATCTATTTTACCTGTCTGTATCTTTCTATCTTCCAATTAGTTTCTTTGTTCTATCTATTTTACCTGTCTGTATCTTTCTATCTACCAATTAGTTTCTTTGTTCTATCTATTTTACCTGTCTGTATCTTTCTATCTACCAATTTGTTTCTTTGTTCTATCTTTCGGTCTGTCTGTCTGTATTAAGTGACTATGTATAAAAACTGTCACCCGTGTTGTCATCAAGTCCGCTCCTCGGGTGATTACTGTATGTTGCCCACAAGATCAGGGAGGGGGTATAAAAGGGACACTACTCTAAGGTCAACTCGGTGTATGGGATCGTTCAACGGGGTATCGAGGTGACATTTTTAGAAAGCTTTTTAAAGAATATCCGTTGTACATAATTCAACAATATTGAATGTTATTTAAACAGTTTTGGTTCTAGTCCGGGCAAGTTACGGGATAACTCTTCAGTTCGGGGAAATAAAAAAAGAAAGCTTCATCTCACCTAGACTGAAATGTTGACCTTGGGGTTGTTCCTGTTGATTCTCGTGTGTAATTTTATTTGTTTTTAAATATACAAGAGTCGTATAAACCAAGTCGTCTGCTGGCCATCTTAAAAATGACATGACCAATACGTCATCTACTATCAAACTCTCATAGCTGGAACCTAGATCGTTAAATAATAAACCGTTTAACTCGATGAATCAACAGAATCCTATTTACATTTAAATAGTCTAATAACAACTTTAAAAATTGTCTCCATTTGTGCTATTAATCTGTTTTAACAGAGTAGCACCTAAATATTGATACGCGATAGAACAATGCACAAATATGGCGACTTTCGGGAATACCCTATTAAATTGACGATGGATGCACATTTTCTCTCCCCCCCCCCCCAATTAACCCCTGTTTTAGTTTATAAAGGTTACTATTTATTCGTCTTCTTCTTATTTTGTGTGTGTGTGTTCCCGTTAATCTTGACTAACGCCAAGAAAACGTCACACTTGAAATACATTCGCCTGCATTCTTCCTGTCTATATTTAACTCACTCTGTTGCTATATTTAGCAGCGCGGTGCCAGAAAAAAAAAATTACACTTGACAGAAGGGAACAAAAAAAAATAATAGACCGGGGTGCGTACAAGTGTAAGAATGATATGTGTGTGTGTGTGAGAGAGAGAGAGAGAGAGGGCGGGAAGGGGTGGGAGGGGATAGCAGAGCCTCCGTTTCCCCCCCCCCCTTTTTCTATCTACTGGCGGTTCCATCCAACGTATGAACTTTTTCTGTGTTTTTTTTTCCCTTCCATTTTTCTTTTTTAAAATCCGGAGTGTACAAAAGAATACAATCTGGTGTTTCACCGTGTCGCTGTTAACTAGGTAGATGGGTTATTCTTTACTGGGGTGATTAATTCTAGAATACACCGGATGTCGATATTTTGTTGTTATTTTTTGTACACGTTTTGTGTGTACTTAACCGTTGTTACCCCCCCCCCCCTCCCCCACCCCACCGCCGATGCAATCTAGCAACTGGTCCCCTTACACAACTTTACCCGGCTCAGTGTCTCAGTATTAATGTCGACGTCTAGCAACTGGTCCCCTTACACAACTTTACCCGGCTCAGTGTCTCAGTATTAATGTCGACGTCTAGCAACTGGTCCCCTTACACAACTTTACCCGGCTCAGTGTCTCAGTATTAATGTCGACGTCTAGCAACTGGTCCCCTTACACAACTTTACCCGGCTCAGTGTCTCAGTATTAATGTCGACGTCTAGCAACTGGTCCCCTTACACAACTTTACCCGGCTCAGTGTCTCAGTATTAATGTCGACGTCTAGCAACTGGTCCCCTTACACAACTTTACCCGGCTCAGTGTCTCAGTATTAATGTCGACGTCTAGCAACTGGTCCCCTTACACAACTTTACCCGGCTCAGTGTCTCAGTATTAATGTCGACGTCTAGCAACTGGTCCCCTTACACAACTTTACCCGGCTCAGTGTCTCAGTATTAATGTCGACGTCTAGCAACTGGTCCCCTTACACAACTTTACCCGGCTCAGTGTCTCAGTATTACTGTCGACGTCTAGACAAGGGCGTCTATACACTGCCCCACCGCGGGCATCAGACTGAACTGTTTTAATGGTTACCCGGGTTCTCCTGTAATGTGCTGGTGGGCAGATGCCCCAAATCAAACATGAGAACCTCTGACACACAGGGGCTCCCTCTTCCGCACACGCACACACAGACACACACTCCCCTCTCACAACATGAGAACCTCTGACACTCAGGTACTCCCCTCCCCACACACTCACACAGACACACACTTCCCTCTCACAACATGAGAACCTCTAGCCCTCCGGCATCAGTCGAAGAAGTGTAGAAAAGTAGGCCGACCTGAAGATGCTCGCCTTCAGTTATAGCTAGAGAGCCCCCCCCCCTACACAACCCAGACCTGTGTTTCCACCAGATTTATATATATATATATATATATATATATATATATATATATTTATATTTATATATATATATACATATTTAAAAAAAAAAGGTGCGGCGGTTACCTTGACCTCACCCATCCCTCCCCTCCATTCGTCCCGTGACCTCAACGGCTCAAACATTCAAAGTTTATCTGGACCGACCGGTGGGTAAGTGTGGAGGTAAAAAAAAAAATTAAAACGAAAAATGGGGCTGTTGATAAATTTGTTCAGGGGTTTAGAAAAATGTTTTTGTACCTGTGGGGGAATGAAATGTTTGAAATAAACTTCAAATAATAATAACAACAGTCAGACTCAATGTGCGCACCACGGAATATAAATTATACAGAATGCGCATCGTCAGTGTAAAATGAGCTTTTCCCTAAGCCGCCATATTTGTGTTGTGTTCTATTGAGTATGTCCACACTTAGGTGCTACACTGTTGTAATCGATTAATAACACAAATAGCGACAGTTTTTTTTTTTAAAGTTATTAGATTATTGATTTAAATAATAATGCGCTTTTTTATGATATATATATTGTGTGTGATTGACAGTCTGAGAAACAGGTTTATACAACAACATGGATACACATTTAGGTTTTATGATGCGAAATATGTCACAGTAGTTCAAACAACATTTGGCAGCGCGCGCTTTCGGCGCCTCTTCCTTGCTCAGCGCCCTGCGTGGACACACAAATCGCAGTACCCGCACACCGCACAACCCGCACACCGCACAACGGTACTGCTCAACCGTAACACAGTGTGTGAGAGTTTCAGTAAACTAAAGTACTTGAGGTGATTATATCGATAAATGAGACTCGATAGCAACGGGTGGTGACGGTCCCGGGTTCGATCTCCGGTGAGGACCAATGCGTATTTCAGGTCATGTTGAAGGTACCCACTATATCTCCCGTGGTGCCTCCATGGCCATTGCACTATCGGGGCTAAGGTGGGGGGTGAAAGAAGGGCACCATAAAAACCGTCCCATTAGTGGTTGTGATAGGATCTGAGAGATTTCATCTCATCCTTACAGGGACTTAACAGCAACAACACGTGCTATTTTTTTTAGTTATTCAACAACACGCGTGCACTGGACTAGATATTATATTCAAAGTTGACCACATCTCGCAGGTGTAGAAGCCCTTATGGTCAGTGTGTGTTGAGGATGGGGGGTTGTGAGGTGTGAATGGACCAGTTGGTCAACGGCGTTTGAAGTAAGTGACCTTTACCGATACTGTTGTGGCCGCTGTAACTGTTTGAGTACCAGTGACCGCTGCAGGTCAAGACATGTTGAATTTGGCGTCACATTTTACCTGACACAGACTGGCTGGAGTCATTGAGACCGGCGGGTCCAATATCGTTGATAAAGAATGTTTTGAACAATATGTCCCCCCCCCCAGAGGTCATTTTGTTTGTGATTCTCTGTCCGTTTCTGGTCTTTCCCTCCTTTCATTGAAATGAACAAGTTAATGTGGAATACACGTGAGTGAGAAAGTATCCAATGAAAGTATCTAGAGTGACTCGAGTACTGTGTGACGCATACATCTCTGTGAAGTATGCTAGGACATATACATCTTTGTTAAGTATGCTAGGACACATACGTCTCTGTGAAGTATGCTAGGACACATACGTCTCTGTGAAGTATGCTAGGACACATACGTCTCTGTGAAGTATGCTAGGACACATACCTCTCTGTGAAGTATGCTAGGACGCATACGTCTCTGTGAATTATGCTAGGACAAATACATCTCTGTGAATTGTGCTAGGATATAGGACATAATATTCAGCCCAAGTGATACATTTGGTCATTTGTTTATTGTTTCGCAAAATTAGGCCCGTAACTTATGTAAAAGGGCCTGGGGGCCTATAGTAACCTTAAACTGGCATTGGTCAATGATCTGTCACGTGAGGGAGGTGTCTATCCTGTCTGCCTCCCAACTGGCTCCCCATTTTTGAATTTGAAATTTCTATCCGCAACCCTCAACAGTTTGAGTAGTTAAAAAATAGAAAATAGAAATGTTCAGAAGTAACAAAGAAAGATTTCTATCAAGACACTCAACAAAGAAAGATTTATATCAAGACACTCAACAAGATTTCTATCAAGACTAAAAACAGGAAGATTTCTATCGAGACACTCAACAAAGGAAGATTTCTATCAAGACACTCAACAAAGGAAGATGTATATCAAGACACTCAACAAAGGAAGATGTATATCAAGACACTCAACAAAGGAAGATTTATATCGAGACACTCAACAAAGGAAGATGTCTATCAAGACATTCAGCTGGATTTACCTACTCGCTAAATATGTTCTCTATTTATTTTATAACTAAAAAAATTTTGTTGAAAGGTTAAAAAAAATGTCAAGATTTAATCAAAGCGTCAAATAGAAAATGTCGAGATAGATAAGAGCAGACTTCTCCACCCAGCTGACTTAACTCTCCCTCCCGGCCGACCATAGAATCTCGCGCTACATACCAATGCGGATATTTTTTTTAAATATGATCGCTTCCAGGCAGTCGGTATATGCAGCTAGAAGAGTCGGTATATGCAGCTAGAAGAGTCGGTATATGCAGCTAGAAGAGTCGGTATATGCAGCTAGAAGAGTCGGTATATGCAGCTAGAAGAGTCGGTATATGCAGCTAGAAGAGTCGGTATATGCAGCTAGAAGAGTCGGTATATGCAGCTAGAAGAGTTGGTATATATGTGTGTGTTAACAGTGTGTATGGATTGATTCATTACTGGTGTGTTGGATTTCTGCGGTGCTGACAGGGGTGAGCGTGAATAATAATCTCGGTTCAATCATCATCACCACACACACACACACACACACACACACACACACACACACGGTTTACGGCATTTAGAGTAGACAATAATTACCAGACTTAAAAACTTGTTTAATTTATTATGACGTCAGGCTGACTAGATAGATGTGAACTTGCCTATGAAAATCTGTGGATGTAAACTGTGTCGGTGTATGTAAACTTTGTCTGTGTATGTAAACTGTGTCTGTGTATGTAAACTGTGTCGGTGTATGTAAACTGTGTCTGTGTATGTAAACTGTGTCTGTGTATGTAAACTGTGTCTGTGTATGTAAACTGTGTCTGTGTATGTAAACTGTGTCGGTGTATGTAAACTTTGTCTGTGTATGTAAACTGTGTCTGTGTATGTAAACTGTGTCTGTGTATGTAAGCTGTGTCTGTGTATGTAAACTGTGTCGGTGTATGTAAACTGTGTCTGTGTATGTAAACTGTGTCTGTGTATGTAAATTGTGTCTGTGTATGTAAACTGTGTCTGTGTATCAAGGGTGCTGTCCCCCCCCCCCGGGGCCAGTACCCTCTTTGTTGCCAGGCGGGTGAGGGGGGCATCTGTTGTGGTTTTTTTCCGATACCGGAATAATGCTGCATTTAATTTATCCCCACCCCCGGGAGTTACGGACTCCACTGACAATACCTTTTCAGTATAAATTGTATTTACTCCCAAGGTTGCATCGTCTGCCCCCCCCCCACCCCCTAACTGCGCAGACCCGCAGCTAGTACTCTCAGGCTTCGAACTCCGGTACTATACGTATGATTTATGAACTCCTGCAGTCTCACCAACACAAGGCCACTAAACATTGTGATCACCCACAGCTCTGCATGTATCTATAAATAGAACTACTCGAGAACATTCTAAAAAAAATATAAAACTTTACTTTTTTTTTTTAAAAGTGACCTTGACCCGTGGCTGTAAAATAAAAATAGTTCTATGTATATAACATTACAAAATATCTTAATTAGATCAATATTCTAGCAAAGATTCTAGCAAAGATTCACTGTGAACTATCTCGAGAGGTGTGTGTGCAGACAGTAAAGGTAAGGCAAGGGTCTTACAGAGATAAAATGCTCAGGTTTTAGAAAGGCGTGTATATTTTGATAGTTTCAAGAAAGATAAGTTGGCGCTTCTTTTTTAAAAATAAATATTATCTCCCTTCGATTCTTTTTTCCCGCTCCGGTTTTTTTTTTAATACGTCACATTTTGTATCAAAATTCAAATTGTGCATGGTGTACCCATCTTTAACTCGTAATTTATTGATTTTTGGTTTACATTTCAAGAAATTTAATATCATTTCGTATTTAAATTTTTAAAACAATAATGTACATTCAAATAATGAGAAAGATTTGGTAACATTTTTCCAATTCTTGAAGATACCAATTATTTTGTCACAGTGCTTCTCTTATCAAGATCTTCAGTTAGCGGTGAACCAATGAGTGACGTATTTTTAACCAATCAGGTCTCAGTAGTAATTGATGTTCCGCCAAAACGAGGGGGGGGGGGTCTGGTTTGTCTACTTGCGTCCAGTAGTGTTGAGCAGTATCGTAGGAAGGGTACTGTGAGTTGTGCTGTCACACAGGGGCGCCGAACTAGGAAAAGGGGCGCCGAAAGAGCGCTGCAGTCTTTTTTGCACTTATTAAATTGGGAGGAGGGCGCCACAGAAGAATAAAACCTTAAACTCGCACAGGGCGCCACAACTGATCGTCACACCTTGCGTCCACAACTGCGCTTGCCCTTGGTTTAATAATTGATTTACGCCCCACCCACCCCTTCCACCGCCGGGCGGTGTACGAAGCATGCCCAGTCAGTGTAATATATATATATATATGTCTCACATTACATGCATGTAGTGCAGTGGTCAGAAGACGGTATGTCTTAGTGTTGCCAGAAAGTTTCGGAGCAAAGCAGCATAAACCTTCAAAAAAAGAAAAAGCTAGCTTAAAGTAGCACACACATATTTTGACCTCGACAACTTTGTAAATAAACTATTCTAGCGCTACTTGGATAAACTTGTATGTAGTAGCGCATCCCTTCCCCCTCCCCCCCCACACACCCCCAAATGATCGTGCGTTACGTTTGTTTTTTGATTTTCACGTGACCTTTGATACGACCACTATCTTACACCCCCCTCCCCTTCCCCACCCGAACTTAAGTCCGTCCCAGAGGTGTAGCTGGGGGGGGGGGCAGGGGGTAAATATGTCCCCGGGCGCTACTCACAATGGGGCGCCAAATTTATATTTTACATATAAT
This sequence comes from Bulinus truncatus, assembly GCA_021962125.1. Lineage (NCBI taxonomy): Eukaryota > Metazoa > Mollusca > Gastropoda > Planorbidae > Bulinus > Bulinus truncatus. Next base: position 2,180,133 of record JAGDYQ010000121.1, read on the forward strand.
ATTATATGATTTTCGAATGGGGAGGGGGCGGCGCTAAAACGTATTAAAAAGGTTTTGTGCCCCGGGCTCGAATTAAGCTCGTTACGGCACTGGTCCGCCGCCCCCCCCCAACCACACCTTGAAGTGGCAGTGTTACATACACTTGGTCCCTTGTACGGACAAAGCCTCTGCCCTCGGAAACACACTATGACGATGGCAGTGACGTAGCCCTCACGTGGTAGGTTATACGGGTAGGCCTGGACATGTACCTGGTCGTCTTAGTACGCCAGCCAATGTTTTGAAAGATTATAATGGCGTCATTATATATATAACGGGGTGGGGAAACCTTGGCTCCAGTGTATCGGGGGATGGGGGGTAGGATAAATATATAAGATCAATTAATCTAATCACATCGCCACTTGTATTGACCCGACGTCATACTGACCAGTGTCCAGGTCAACGTTTTGGTTCACCGCTTTATCTCTCGCTTCTCTCTCTTTACCCTCCTGCCCCCCCCCCAACTCCTAAAGCTCTATAGACCGTGTCTATTGTGTGTGTGTTTTATAGTGGACAGAGATGTCCAGTAGTGGACAGAGATGTCCAATAGTGGACAATGGGCTGAGACCCCCACCCCTTCCCCTTGAGCCTCAATATTTTTACGTCTAAATTTTACTTGATTAAGTCCCGTGTTTTCCGCGTTGATTTCCTCCCCTGTGTGTGTGTAGTTTTGGACAGAATACAAACAGACGATGTGGACAAAATACACAATATTTAAAAATTAGCTTTTTTATTATTAAATTGGGGTTGGTTTTAGTGTATGTCAAGAGGTCAGTTTATGTCGCTTAGTGGTCAAATTTCTAAACTCCTACCCCAAAAAAAAAAAAATTCTTATAAAAGAAAAAGTTTCAGATTTCAATGGTCGACCTGTATCAAGCTTGAACCAGGTAACACACGTAAAAAAAAAATAGTGACCTTGACAAAACGTTCTTACAGCCTGGTAGGAACTGACCCTTGGTCAACACAATGCTGCGCCCAGCTTTCTCTCTCCCCCCCCCCCCGGCCTTCATTTTTTTTTCCTTTATAGAAACAACGAAAATAGCCACACAAAAAATGCCCACGTGACCGTAGTCCGCCGTAGCCCGATCCGGTACCCCCCTCCCTCCCCCTCACCCCCTCGTATTTAGCCTGAAGGATCAGCCACTGTGTCAGTTGATGTGTTAAGGTCCAGGCATGCGTGCGTGTGTGTGTGTACTTGTGTGTAGCGAAAGCCTTTCTTTAAGCCGGACTAAGGGTGCCGTGTTTGATTGAACTGTTTCTCCCGGAACTGACCCACGGATAGTGGTGATAAATTTCATTTCGGATTACTCTCAGATGTTGTGCTGCTTTTAATTCCATCGAAACAAATTTTTATTCAGGTTTTTTATAAAACTCGGAAAAGCGTGTGTGTGTGTGTGTTTTTTTTTTTTTAAAGGTTTTACTGTACTGTTTTTTTTTAACACATACAAGTATAAACGTACATAAAATGATGACGGCGAGGTACACTTCATTCCCCCCTGTGGAAGACTACAATGAAAAATACCCAATTCAAGTACAGAAAGGTCAGTCGTAATAATCTCTTAACTCACTAGCCCATCTGTCTGATAACTTGTAAATATTGTACACATAAACCTTGTAATTATAGAACTAACATGCTTTTGTCCACAATCCATATACCGATATATATTATTGTATTCAAGTAGTCTGTTATTTGTGTTGTATCTGTGTGTCGTGCTTGTGACGAAGCGTGCTAATTCTAGCCCTCGACTCGGACAAAGTAGCATGAACCTTAAAAAAAATAAATTTAGCTGAAAGTAGCACACGCATGTTTTTGACGTCTAAAACGTTGGAAATAAACTGCACTCTTATGTGCGCTACTTAGAGAACCGTTTGTAGCGCATGCTCCACTCTGATTGAACATTATTCCACCATTTAACCCAGATCACGTGTGTTTATGTGGAATATATGTTTATAGACTTGACTTCGTTTATTTAAACGGGTGTATGCCCCGAACACATGAAGTTTAGCTCTTGAACTTAAATCGGGGAGGGGGTGCAAGGCGCCCGTTCGGCGCTGGTAAGAGAGTTGTGTTGTTACAGTAGTAATAGTGATAGAAATGAAACCCTGGCGTATTGTGTGTGATTTGTATCGTGCGCTATTATGTTTATGTGTGTAATCGAATACAATTGTAATAGATTTAACTTGATTAACTTGTACCAGGTGACAATGTATATGTTAAATGAGTACAACTGTCAGCCAATACTATACCAGCCCTGCTTGTGAATCAGGTTTATTACAATAAAAGGCCCAAACTTTTCCAGTTTCCTGTGTTGAAAGAGCTGATCATGTTTTGGACTTCATATTGTGCCTAAAAATCGATGAAGTTATTGTACGCCACTTACTTTAAGAATGGTGTTCTCTTTCCTCTCTTTGTGAATTGTCAAATTACCACCACCACACACACACACACACACACACCTCCACCCATCTATTTCTTTCTCTTTTCCTCCCTCCCTCAAAAGTTTATATCTTCTGGTGTGAACGTATTTTTATGTTTCCTTTCTGCTGCTAATTATTTCCGAACGACTTCTTTCTCTTTCATCGGTTATGGTTCTTGGAGTAGTGTAAGGTTCATGGAGGCGGGGAGATTCAGAACTTTACACATTTAAACGGATTAGTTGCACACAGTGTACCGGCAGCACATTCTCACCCCATTCCCTCTCTCTCTCTCGTAGCGTGAGCACGCATGTCAAAATGGAAACAGGAAGTTGTGGTTTTAACTAATAATGACGGATTCGATAAAATTTAGAAGAAATTAAGGACTATGGCACTTTGCAATAACTTTTTCTGTTTGACACAGTTTACAAACATACACACTACTCACACGTACTTGAGTGTGTACATAGCTAGCACAGATACACACTACACACGTATTTGAATGTGTACACAACTAGCACAGATACACACTACACACGTATTTTAGTGTGTACATAGCTAGCACAGATACACTGCACAGATGTAACTAGCGCGCACACACACACACACACACACACACACACACACACACACAGCTCAGTTCCTCTAGCGTCGTTCAAACAATGGGGGCCCTGGTACAAAATATAAACAATTGCCCATGTCACGTGCCGCCCCATAATGGGGCCCACCATGGGTGAGGAAGGTGGCTTTGCACAATGAGCACATCTGCTATGTTGCCATGGCAACACATTGTAAACATGTTTATTGAAGATAAGGACGAGGGACTTGGTTGATGTCTGCCGCTATCCCAGTGTCCACGTTCTACCACTGACCCTTGATGTCCGGTAGTGAATACGTGCCCCCCCACGCCACCCTTACATTTGACTGTCACTGGTAGTGATGTTGTTTTCATGGAGTCAGCTTACACTGGGTGATCAATGTACCGAACGATTGAACTGTGTACGATTGGATCTGTTGGGATTGAATGATTTATTGAATTGAATATAACTGGGTCATTCCATGTCAACTCAACCAGTTTTTTTACAATTGTTCACCCGACCCCCTCAGATCTTCCTGAAATTTGTATGGCTTGTGGTACATTCAAAGTTGAGTGATTCCTGAAAATTTTAGGCCATTTGGGCAAAAACTTTCTGAGATATGATTTTTTAAATTTTGAAGGGTAGTCGCGAGTGCGCGTGACATTTACATTTTCGCGATGTTTGAACGTGAATATTTCAAAAACTAAAAGAGGTATCAGGCTGAAATTTTCAGTATTTACTCATTGTTTTGTCCTAAGTTGAATGATGTATTTATTTTAAGTGTAGCTTGCACACAGAATGCCCTAAAAATTTCCAAACATTGCACTTCAGATAGTTTTCATCAATATTTGCTCTTTTAGTTTTTGAAATATTCTCGTTCAAACATCGCGAAAATGTAAATGTCACGCGCACTCGCGACTACCCTTAAAAATTTAAAAAATCATATCTCAGAAAGTTTTTGCCCAAATGGCCTAAAATTTTCAGGAATCACTCAACTTTGAATGTACCACAAGCCATACAAATTTCAGGAAGATCTGAGGGGGTCGGGTGAACACCACTGGTTGAGTTGACATGGAATGACCAACAGATTTATTCGTTTTGTTCTTTAATATTTCGGTCCGATCCGTAATGTCGTTTTCATACGAATGATTGTAGGCCATGAATCAGTGGACTCCGGTCACAATTTATAGGTATGGACAGTAATGTTCTAAGTGATTCTATGGCGCACACACACACACATAACAGACTTTGAAAGTGGGGGCAAGGTGGGGGGGGGGGGTCGAAGGAATAAAAAAATATGTTCATTGTGGCATGGCTCGATTAATAATACTCCAGGTGTTTGGGTCACTGTCCGCGGTGTATGACCAAGTAGGTACCACAGGGGATATACGCCCTACTTACAGGCACCACCTCGTCTGACTCCAGGATATTTGTACAAAGTAAATTATGTTTACGGCCTACATTGACCCACCCCCCAACCCCATCTAAACATTTATTGTCTAGCACTGACTCCATTATTCACAGCGTGGCGACTGAACTCATCATCCGACATAAACTGAGAAGTGCCAGATTTTTTTCTTTATTTCACTTGCCAGATTGGCCTTTTGGAAGTAAAAAAAAACGCACTTGACCTTAAATTGTTTTTTGACAAAGTTCTTTTCATTGGTTGATTTATCTAAACATCTTAATTTGATTGGTTGATTTATCTAAACATCTTCATTTGATTGGTTGATTTATCTAAACATCTTCATTTCATTGGTTGATTTATCTAACCATTATAGGGGCGTCATTAGCGGCAAGAGGAGAAAGACGGCTCTGGCTGCATGTACACACTCAGCTGTGCACTCACCTTATCTGTACACACCACTCATCTGTACACACCCCTCAGCTGTGCACTCAACTCATCTGTACACACCACTCAGCTGTGCACTCAACTCATATGTACACACCACTCAACTGTACACACGAAATGTGTACCAGGGCGCCGAGCGCCCGCCTCCCTTCTGTGACACCTCTGGATAAATTGTGGTGCCGATTCTGGGAAACCATATGGCTCTTCACAGCGAACCATCCCCCCACTTGAGAGTACTTGACAACCCCCCCTTCCCCACACCTTCATCTAAACATTCACTACCTGCAAATTTGAGAATGTTGCATTAGAGCCAGTTTTAAGACTTTAAAGTCATAACCCCCCCCTCCACACACACACCACCCCCCCCCCTTTCTATCATCTCAAAGTCACTTTACTAGATAGGCTTATCGTCTGTGCGTGCTTGCGTTGAATCTCCACACATCTCCCGCTTTTAAAAAATAAAAATCACAGACACACGTGCATGTCTTGAAAGTGTCGGCTGTTCAAAGAGCATCTCTTTCCACCCTCGCTACAAATCTCGCGATCTTTCACTTCCCTTGGTGTAATGGGGGAATCTGTGTCGGTGTGTGACGTTGACAGAAAACAGTAATGGTTGGAGTGGGGGTGGAGGGGGGGCAGTGGTAGAAATTGAAAGTTAGGTCAGCTGTAAACATTGAGGTCACATAATGTCATCGAACATAGTGTGGAAATGGTCAGTGTGTGAGCTTCAAGCAAGTAACATCGGCCATTATTACCTGGATCTGGTGTGTGTGTGTGTGAAGTCCCTGTAAGGATGAGATGGAATCTCTTAGATCCTATAAACCACTAATGGGACGGTTTTTATAATGCCCTTCTTTCACACCCCCCCCTCAAACCAGAGCCGATAGCGCAACGGCCATGGAGGCGCCACGGGATATATAGCGGGGGGGGGGGGGACTTTCACCATGACCCGAAATATCCGTTGGTCATCACCGTAGATCGACTCCGGAACCCCCCCCCCCTCCTCACCCAGGTCGGACAGTCCAGCGCTTGACCGCACGACCACCCGTCAAGGACAGTGACGGAATCCGTTAGTCGCCATTGAAATAGCCGTTTAATGACGTCTGCTACTTTTAAACATACACATGTGTATATGTGTGCTGTATCCATGGTAACCTCGTTACTCCGTGTGACTTCAACCTACACAATTTTACACACACACACACACGAAGCATTGTATTGGACACGAGAAACTGACTTCACTCCAGTAGCCTTGGACGGAGGTTTTTCAGCTTTAGAATATTATAGTTTGACCCACACACACACTTTTCCCCTACACCTACTATAACACTGACCAAAGCAGCTCATCTCCTATGTCTGTCACGTTGTCAACACACATATCGCTCTATTACACTTTTAAGAACAATGACCGACACCACAGATGCACGTAATCCAATTACCATGTCAGAATTTCTCACACCCAAACCCCCCCTTCCCCTCTGTAGATTTGAACACTTAATGAAACGGCGTTGAGCAGCAGACGAAAGGGGGGGGGCGTACTGCACTCAGTCTGGGGAAGTCAGTGTGTGTGTGTGTTCGTGCGTGTGTCCCCCCCCTCCCATACCCACCACCCCTCTATGAAACGGTTTGTTTTTTTAATTACACCTTTCAAGTGTGACACTTTCCATTAACTCTCGCGTTGTTTGAACCTCTTGAAACTACTTTGAGGGCCTCCCTGTGTCTAATGTTACTATTTTAAAAAAAAAAAACACCATACGACGCATGCGCATGTTAGTACATGAAATATGCAAGAGAATTAAACAAAGCGTCAGATGTTTTGTCATCAGTGTATGGTTTCCAGATCTGGTCGTTGTGGGTGGAGACGATTGGACACACCCACAGATCTGTTGAGCTTTTTCATACGGCTATTATCCCAGTCAGCGGCGACTAGTTTTTTTTTGGGGGGGGGGCTTTGAGCCCGCCCCCCCCCCCCCCGGGATAAAACTCTGCACACTTTGCACGTGAGTGGGCTTCACTACTAAGTCGCCTGTAAAGTTTATTTTAATAAAAAAAAAGGAGACAACCAAGCGACATTGTATCTGACATTACAACCAGCGGGCACCTGTGAAAATATGGCTGCTGCTTTCAGCCTAATTACTTGACATAACAAACATCTTAGGCATGTTCCATCTTAACCCATCTCCTCCCTCCATCCCACCTGCACCACTTTAATAATACTGCAGGTAAACACTGCTTATCTGCATGTCGTGATAGGTGTGTGCCCACGAAGGTAGCCGTGCAGTGTTCGCTACACACCGATAGTGAGTAATATTAATAACAAGGGGGGGGGTAAAATAGGGTTTTACAATGGCCGCCATAACAATGGCTTTATTATAAACCAACATATATATATATATATGTGTGTGTGTGTGTAAAAGTAAAGTTCCCTTCTTAGCCCTAACGGGCCTTCGGGGCAGATGAAGTGTAGAATCCACCTGTTTCTATAACCTCTGCATATGACGGGATTGTGTGGTTAGCACAACGCCCAGCCGCCTTTACTTCCCCAACTTAAAAGTGTGTGTGTGTGTAATTAATACATTGTTGACTAGTACTATATTCCGAGTGTATTTATGTCCGTTGTTGTGTGCACAATATTTCCTGTATTGACGTTCTCATCTTGTCGTCTCTTAACTCTCCAACGAAGAGACTTTTAACTTCAAGAGCAGCCACTATGACGTATGTAGAGATGAAATGAATCAGTTAAAACTTAAGTTTGTTCATTTGAGAGTATGTGGTCGCTGTGACCTCATTCGTACATTTGACTCTTTGCTTCACCCACCCAAGGGAATCAATTCATTATTACGTTTTTTGTTTAATCCATCATTTCTTGTATGTACGAAACAGTCCATTAGACCGGGGGGGGGGAGAGGAGAGGGGAATAATATGTAGGTAGTAAACATAGAGTGATAGAATTCACGTATTTTACCTGCAGACGGTCTGGAACACACGCACACACAGACAGACAAACATATGAGCATGTAGTTCGTTATAACCCCCCCCCCTTTTTTTTTTCAAATTCAATCTCCCCCCCCCCTCCCTCCTGTACCACATCCACCATTGACATGTGATGCTGTTGACTTCCGGCTGTTTTTCCCCTCTCCCTAACGCTCCCCCCCCCAACCCCCTTTTCTACCTACACCCTCTCACAGATCATGGCAGACATGCCCCACTCCACCACCCCCTTACAATCTGTTCTTCTCTTCACTACTCACCCATTTTTTAAAGTCTTAATTCGTGTTGACCTACATTCCCTGACAGTCATTAAACTCTTGTGTGGGAGGAGTTCACAACACTTGCATTTCCGTTGTTCGAGACGCACGCTTGTTTCTTGATAATTACTTTTATATATATATATATATATATATATATATATAGAGAGAGAGAGAGAGAGCGACAGAGCAAACCCACCCTACCACCCTTTTTTAAACCTCTCCTACCGCCATATCTTGTTATGTTATTGTCTTTCTGTGAATTGTGAAATATTCCAGCGACCCCCCAGTGTTGATGTTCATGCATCGTCCGCTCTGCAGCAGTTAGTCCATAATGTTAGTGTTTTCATTATGATTGTCTTGGTGTGAAAAGTTAGCTCAAGTCACTATCTCTCTCTCCGCCCCCCCCATCTCACGCCACTCGGTACCCCGTCGGGCGCCATGAGATGCGGTCACCTGTGTGGCGGTATCAACCAACCATCTAATAGTTTCCAGATATGGGCCAGGACTCAATGTGCTGGTGATTTGTGCCTGCGCAGGTAACTCCACCCCCTCCCCTTTCCCTTCGCCCCCGGGGCGCTGTGTGTGAGCTCCCCCCCCCCCCCACATTCTGTTTACTTCTCAACTCGAGAAGCGTAAAATTTTGACTCTGTGTAGTATTTTGTTGACCAAAAATATCTCTCAGACTGGCCAGATTGACCTTTGGCTAGTTTTTTTTAACCTGGGTAGCACGATGTTCACATCTATGGCAACATATTTCATTCGTGAGATGTTTTTGACATCTGTCTAGCTACAGAAAGGGCTTCATAGATGGGCTACTTTTTAGCTTAGAGGTAGCATTCTTAGCCTAGATATATCGACCCAACGTGTTGCCGCCCCTGGTATTGTTGTTGTTGTGGGAGTGACGTTTGTTTACATCGCCGTTATGTTTATTGCGTAACTTTGATTTATTTTTAGCTTCCGTTGCGAGATTGTTATTAATGTTGACTCCCCCTCCCCCTCAAACTCCTCTCGTCACATCAGACAAATGTGTCTGTGTACATCTTATGTCCGTGTTTGGCAGTGACTGTCTTATGTGATACAGTTCCACGCTGAACTCTACCGTGCGTAGAGATGAGCAGAATATAGAGACAGAAGTCTGACAATAGAACTCTCTCTCTCTCTCTCACTCTCTCTCTTTCTCTCTCACTCTCTCTCTCTCTCTCTCTCTCTCTCTCTCTACGACCATTAAGTTTTCTTTCCCTGACGTTCTGTTTTAAACACACACACATTCTCTGACACATTCTACGTCTGCCATCTCCTGTGAGAGCCCGGGGAGGGGGGGGGGACTGGGACACTGGGATGAAAGACAAGAATCGGACTCTCCCCCCTTCCTTCCCCCCACCCCCTCCCCTCCCCTCACACATTTCTACTGTCCCTCTTATAGCCCGTGTCGTATTGAACTATCACCGCGAGCCCTGGGGCATTGAACTGTCACCGCGAGCCCTGGGGCATTGAACTGTCACCGCGAGCCCTGGGGCATTGAACTGTCACAGCGTTCAAGTTGCGGGCCTTGTTGGTGTTCCTTTGTGGGTGCCTGTGTGTGTGTTGGGTGATGGATCAGGGTGTGAGAGGTTGTAGGTGGGGGGGGGGACTTAGACGCACTACCCCCACCCCATCCTTTTTATACCCAACAATGCATTTCCTGTTTAAATTCCTTTATATGTTATTTATTGTTTACACTAATGTTTTCACTTTGTTAAAGAAGGGTTAACAATTGGTCTTCCTCACTGATCTATTACGAATGGTTAACATTTACGTATCTCCTTACAACGAACTAAAATCATGTTAACAGAATCTCAGCGATGTGACATCTCTTTACAACGGACTTAATAACAGAATTTCATCGTTGTCATGAAAATTGTTAGTTCGTATTTTTTAACTTCCCAGTTTGTTCATTGCCTTATCAGACACGGGTCAACCCTAACAGTGCCGGACTTGGGTCTCTGGGGGCTCTAAAGCAGAGACTTTCGGGACATACATGGAGGCCACAATCTCACAGTATCTGTAAGGGCCCATTTAGAGTTGGCGGGAAGGCAGACATGCGACTCCATAGTTCATAGTTTGTCAATCCATGAGTTTGACCTCTGACCAAGTAACGACCCTGTGATCCTTGACGTGTATGTGTCAGTGATACAGTCAGGGGATGTAATTTAACAACAAATTGCGAGTCTAAGATCTCGATGGATTGATTTATTGGTATTGCTAATTCTATCTTAAAGATAAATACATCTATAATGTATCCTCCATGTAAAAGTATGGTACTAGATCTATTCTTTAATGCTGAATTATGACCCATTTAAATAAAAGTATTAAAGGGAGCCAACTGTAGAAAAAAATACATCACATCAGATTCTCTCCCTTTTAAGAAACAAAAAATAATTCCTCAACATGTTTTTTTTTTGTCCTCTTATTGGATTCTCCACTACCCCCCCCCCCTTCCAACTCCTCTTTACACATCCCCACCCTTGGTTCTTCCCCTCTCCCCTCTCCTTTCCCTCTGACCATCTTTGAAAGCCTTAAATTTCCAGGCTGTCCAAGGACACTGCCAGAGCATCTATTGATTTTAGCTCCAAGTGCGTCCTCGTGGTCTGGAATACAGGAATACTTGGGGAGATCTTAAACAATGTGCGCGCATGTGTTTGTGAGAGAGAGAGAGAGAGAGAGAGAGTGAGACAGAGAGTGAGACAGAGAGAGAGAGAGAGAGAGAGAGTGAGACAGAGAGAGAGACTGGTTGAACGCAGAGGATGATTATCTTTATTTAGTTCGTGTTGCAGTTTTCGTATATTTGAAAATTTCGCCATAACAGACTTATGACGTATTTGTTTATTTTATTCGAGATGTTTTGAGCATTTTCTGCTCTATTGTCCCCGTTTTGTTTTTGTTGTGTTTAAGTTTACATTTAGCGAGGAATAGTATCGTCGAGATAAAAGTACAAAGATTGTTTCTTTCTCCCTCTCTCTCTCTGTCTCTCTCTCTTTCTCTCTCACTCTCTCTCTCTCTTTCTATCTCACTCTCTCTCACTATTTCTCTCTCCCTGTCTCTCTCTTTCTCTCTCTTTCTCGCTATCCTTCACTTTATATATATATATATATATATATATATATATATATATATAATATATATATATATATATATCTTTCTCTCTATCTCTCTCTTTCTCTTACTCTCTTTCTCTCACTCTCTTTCTCTCACTCTCTATCTCTCTTTTTGTAAACGTACTGTGTTTAGTCACCCCCGCCCCGCCCCCGGGTTGATGTCTAGTCTCGTGTCAACGCTATACCTCAATGTCTGATGTTAAACAGAGGGAGGGGATTGGGGGGGCAGTTTGGCAGAGAGAATCTCTGACGAGCATTGGTCCAATACTTCATGATATCTTATTGACGCGTGCTCTCTCTCTCTCTCTCTCTCTCTCTCGCGAGCTCGGTAACCGACACACACTCACATACGCTCAGAATTATCTCCACGTGACACTCACCGACGCGGTTACCTTGGCAACACGCCTCCTTTTTTTTTAAATTTAAGTCTTGAAAACATGAAATTACATTGTTCACTGTCTCATACACCATTCCCACTGCGCATGCGTTTTGGCGTGCGCGAGTAACTGTGTGTTCTAGATGTGCGCGCGTGAGTATCCACAAGAACGTCATCAGCGAACATTTGAGTAATGGCTGTAAAATAACAATAGCTGCTATTGTTCTCTTGAATTTAAAAAGCAGACGACAGAAATCTGGCAGCAGACGTTAAATAAAATAAGTTGTTGAAACGATGTGTAGAATTCGGTCAGCAGTTTGGACGGGAAAGTCAGACGCATGTCATAGGATTAGCGCATCGATGTAGCTAGTGTGTATGTGTGTGATCATGTATGTCGCTAGAAAATCTTGGGGGCCCCTGACAATCTACACCCAATGGGCCCCTTTAATCACCCATCTACCGATTACAGTCATGTATAGCTGATAAACTTTACACAACACCCCCACCCTCCTCCCCACCTACGGGGACAGTACGGTGATGGATCTGGGCCGATAACGCTGGATGAGGCCTGCCACACGGCCGAATAAAATTGAATGACGTACAGGCGCGCGTGGCTTACGTACATAATGACGTCAAACAAACAATCACACAGTAACGTCCAACAGACAACCACAATATGATGACGTCAAACAAACAATCACACAGTAACGTCCAACAGACACCCACAATATGATGACGTCAAACAAACAATCACACAGTAACGTCCAACAGACACCCACAATATGATTTCTTGACTGAAAAGAAACTTACATAGAAACCTGACCAAAAAAAAAAAGATGTATACTTACACAAAGATCTTTTTCCTTTCAAGTGGCGCACACATTCAACGGTCCACAACATGGGGAAAACGTTTACGTGGCGTGTGGATACCGGGGGGGAGGAGTACAGAGTAATTATGCTGGTGAATACTACATGACGCCATTCGCCATGTGACGTACGCACGCCGGTCGCCATGTTGGAGACGAACAGGCTCGATACCCACATGGCCTCGCTGATCGTTGGTCAAATCTAACGGGCGCCGTTTGATCGTATACCCCCCCCCCTTGGTGGATTCTTCAATATCTCTCTCCCTCACCCCGCCCCCCAAACGTTGTTTGTTGTCAAGGTCAAGGTCAAGGTCGACTGTAGTCTCATCAGTTACTATTAGGTGTCGGGTCAGCCTCTCAGTGATTTTATCTTGGCCACGCCCACTTTTAGATTACATTCATTCCCCTCACCCCACTCTCCCTCTCTGTTCCTCACCTGTTAGTAATACATTGTTCCGATCTTTACTATAACACACACACATACAACACACCTAGCCAGTTGGTGTATAAACATTTTCTTTTACAAAGTTGGGTTATAACCCCCCCCCCCCACCTCGTGGTAGCTTACGTTATCTGCTCTCTTTTAATAGTCTTTCTGAACTTGTTGACAGAAAAAGACAGTTGTCTAACATATAGCTGTAGGCAGCAATATATTACCCCCCCCGGGGCCGACCACACACACACACACACCAAATAATCTAGGGACACCCCAATCCCCCCTCCACACCCTCCCAAGTTGAGGTTGCCAGCGCGATCAGCGTGTTACGTTGATGTCGGGTTGAAGGTTGACGCTTGAACCTCTTGATTTACATAATGAAGCCATTTTCCGTTGAAACCCCGGCTTTTGACAGGGTTTGGGTTTGGTTTGGGGTGGGGGGTGGGGGACTAATAGTGATCACAAAGCGCCGGACAAACACCTCCCATACATTTGTAACGTGTGTGTCCGTGAGGAGTGTGTTACTGTGTAAACCTCGAGTGTGTCGGTACAGCGAGGGGCTTAGCTTAGCCGTGTTGCGGCTGAAATTGCATCAAAGTTTCACACACAAACATAGGAATTGACCTCTCTATGCATCAACGCATGCGCCGTGGTCCACGGACAAGAAACAACTGTCAGTTTTTGTTCCTGCCCCGGTCTTACTTCATTAGCCACCTGGTGACCTGTAAACATCAACCATCGGAGCAGGGATGGAGCAGGGGAGCAGTGTGTGTGTGTGTGTTAGTAAAAGGAATAAATCTTTCATTGTCTGGAACATTGCGCGTGAATCTATTTCAATGCTTGTGTTATTTCGAATTCCGCCAATAATTGCTCACGAAGCACCAACAATTGCACACGTCAAACCAGCTATTGCACACGTCACACCAATTATTGCGTACGTCACACCAGTAGCTGCACACGTCACGCCAGTAATGCAAACTATTTCAGAATGTGTGCATGCGGTCTACTTGTTACTGTATATTGTCTGTCCATTTATGCCGATCGGGCTAGTGTAGGCGTATATGAGATGAAGTATTAATTCTTTCCCCTGCTATCTCCGGGTTTTTCATTAAACAAACATTGGGTTACCAAGGAAAACCCTTCCAGACATTTCCTAAACCATGGCTTCACACGATAGTCTTGTTGTTGTTGTTTTTGATTATTATACACGTACAACATTCTCAGCATGCACCCCGGGTAGAATCAATGTAGTAGTATGGATGCCCCCCCCTCCCCGGGACAGAACCACTATAGTTATATGTATGCCCCCTCCCCGGGACAGAACCACTGTAGTAGTATGGATGACCCCCCCTCCCCGGGACAGAACCACTGTAGTTATATGTATGCCCCCTCCCCGGGACAGAACCACTGTAGTAGTATGGATGACCCCCCCTCCCCGGGACAGAACCACTGTAGTTATATGTATGCCTCCTCCCCGGGGACAGAACCACTATAGTTATATGTATGCCCCCTCCCCGGGACAGAACCACTGTAGTAGTATGGATGCCCCCCCCCCCCAGCAATGTAAGAACCATCCATCCACATCAATCAGATCCACCTGTAAGTATCTGCCCCACCCCACCCCTCCCCATCACGACTTTCAGACAAAGAAACCAAAGAAGAATAATGGAATCAGGTTGACAATCAGATCACCGGGTCATGTGAGGTATTATTTGGAGGGGGTGGGGTGGGGGGATTCCGCACATCTCTACAGCGGCGGGCCTCATTTGGTGTCTACGGAAGGGGGAAGTGGCGGGTGAGGGGGTGAGCTTACAGTCCTCATAACTGTCAGGTGCTCACTCAAACGTGTTCTTTGTTGTAAATCACCGGGCTGGTCTGTGCACGCACGGCTGCTGTGTAGCTCAAGTGACCTACATTCATTCACTGGGGGAGATATGAAATATTTTCCTATTAAATTATTTTAAAAAAAAAACCCTACAACACACCAAGGGACGCAACTCTATAATTAAATTCTGTTTCTCTGTTCAACCTTGTTTGCCTCCCTTTTATTACTGTGTTGAAAATTGAATGACATTTTTATGAATGGAACTCAACATTGAAAAAATGTTTGTTTTCTGCCTGTTTTTAATATGAAATATTCTATTATGTAGTCTGGGGAGGGATGGGGGGGGGGTACAACAGTAGCAGCAGTCACACGATTTTTTAATGTTTGAAAAAAAAACATAAACATATATAGGTCAATATGAAACGTATTTTATTCTGGATGCATCTTTGTGGTAAGATTTGATCTCGCGACGTATTGCACTAAAGCTTTCTGTGTGTCCGTCTGGGATCTTCAATAGTCGTCCCTAGCGGTCTTTTTTGGACTTTTTTTTTTTTTTTTGAATATGTTCAATTATGGTGTAACTCACCTCGTGGTAAAACAAACAAAAACTAAAAACAGGCGGGGAAATCTAATCTTTTAGTCTTTTGTGTAACTGACGCTGCGTCAGAATTGGTGTCTTTGTGTATGTATCAACCATTGAACGACTTTAGTCATTAGTTGGTGGTTCGGCCTGAGGCATGGAGGGACACACAAACATGAACAAACATTAGTCCAAACGTTGGTAGCCTGTTTACTCAATCCTTGTGTTCGTGAGATTATTTTTCAAAATAGTATTTTTTTTTAATTATTTTAATTTAAATATTACCTGCCGACAGGGGCAGTTACCGCCCCATACACACGCACACACACCCACACATACATGCACCACACACACACACAGTCTTACTCACAAATGAGAGTTTATGTGTTTGAATCAATAAAGATGTAAGGGGAGGGAAGCCAACAAAATCGATTACTTGAAGACCTGGTTATAATTACCCCCCTTTGAAGCTCCCGTGGGGGGAGGGGGTGAGTTTCGTGTCGCTCCGGGGGTTACCAATTAAATCGAGGCTTAAAGTTTTACTTTGTAGGGGGGGAGAGGATGCCCGAGGAGGGTGTGGTGGGAAGCAGGGGCAGGTTGATGAATGTATGGCTGCTGGCTAGACTGGCTGCCAGTAAATGGCTCAGACAAATATTAAAGTGTTTAAGTTTGCAGAGTAACTCTCCCCCCCCCCCCACCAACAAAATAAAAAAAACCAAATTAAATCGATCTTTTATTGATGGCTCTTTAAAAAAAAATATCACACAAATATTTACAGTTCTCTCCCCTTCCTTAGGAATGCGCGCGCAAACACACACAGACGCAAAACCTACATTTATTGTTTAACTTAAAGCCGGACATCCCACCAACATAGCCGTATTCAACTTTTCCTTAAATTAACGCATTGAAACAGTTCTATAAATATCACCATCAGTCAATTGTGAGAACTCGTGTCAAGCATCTCACGTTGTTTACAATGAGACCAGTCAATTTTATTTGAAGTACATCTTTTTTTTTTTTTGGCAAGGAACTTAAAATGTACGATTTATGAAAAATATAAGCCAGTAATTTCTATATTAGAGTTTCCTCATTAAATAAACAAAAAATAATAATAAAAAACAGCCCTTTTGAATTAGAATTTCATGCATGTCAAGTTGAAGGGAAAAGGAAGTTAAACATTGTTCATTCACCGCAAGTCCAGACAACTCACTTAACTCGAACATGGCCCAATTTTATTGAGTTGTTTCCCTTACTCCGCTGTCCTCGTTTGTTTTTTTTTTCACCACACGCTTAGATATCTTGATGTAAAATCTCTTCCATTGGACATGCCAATTAGCCTTCATTGATCGCTGCCACTCGTCTCTTGTCTCTCGATCCATTTTGAGCATATCAGAGGGTCTCACACCAGCTCTAGTACTGAGATATAACTGTAGTTGTTGCTGTTTATATTGCTGAAAGTCCATGTCTGTTACTACTATTTGATTTTTTTTCCTTTTCTAATATTTTTTTTATCTTAAATATATTTGTTTTATGTTTTACAAACTTAGAGAAAAACATCAAATTCTAGTGTTGGCGGTAAAAAAATTTTAGGGTGAGAACCGTTTCACATGTCGTTGTTCTATTTTACGTTTCATGTAGCAACACCCCCCCCCCCCCACTTCATCACCACCGTCCCTGTTTAATACTCCGGTACATGATTTGTTGTCTCCAACCTATTTTTGTCTTTACTGCGCCTCTTGTTTCTCTCTCTCTTTCTCTCTCTCTCTCTCTCTCTCTCTCTCTCTTTCGTTATAAGACATTGCACGCACGTTGCGTGTGAGTGTGCGTGTGGGTTTGTTTTAAAGGAGATAAAGTTTTCCATATTGGAGAGAGACAGAGAGATAGAGAGACAGGCAGAGAGATAGAGAGATCAGAGTCTATTTTGAGCTGAGGTAATTATGAGTGAAATAACAATGTGTCACGGAGCAGTGGTTCTTAAACTGTGTGACGTGTGTAGTCATCAATAAGTAGGTCACCTTTTGTGTTTCCCCCACCCCACCCCAAGTCACTGCTAACAAGATGAGGGTGGAGGGGGGGGGCGAACGAATTTGTTATCATGAAAACGTGTGTGTGTGGCGGAAGGGTCCCTTAGAGACGTAAGTCGCGCAGCATTACATACCCATGGGAGATGACTGGGCTGCAATGTGCACAAACACGCCTCTGTTAGCAGCGCACACAAACACGCCTCTGTTAGCAGTGCACATAAACACGCCTCTGTTAGCAGTGCACATAAACACGCCTCTGCTAGCAGTGCACATAAACACGCCTCTGTTAGCAGTGCACACAAACACGGTGTCTGTGATCTTTGTTAAAGTTTGCTCTTAATTTCTGAATCCCATTTTCCACTCTCCTATGCGGTGACGCCTTTCCCCACTTCTTTATCTCTGGCTACCGTTGACCCAAATGTCCACTCTCCTGACTGCTGTACCGAAATCGTTCAGTCACTGTCCATCATCTTGAATTGGTCATTTCGCCCACACAACGTTGTCCAGTAAATAGATAAGCGACTCATCACAGACAACACTTGAAAGAAAAAATTTACTTCAATGTTCGATTGTATGTTATTTTGCTTAGTTCGGACATGTTGTAATGACCAACAGCGTCCAGCTTGACCAGTCTAAATATGGTCATTGTAAAACATGCGTACTACTCAAGTTTGAAATCAGAAGCTAGAGATAGGGCGATCTCTTTTATCTTCATGTATTGACGAATTCCGTTAAAATACTTCTTGGAAGATTTGGGTTTTTATGACACCCCCACCCCAGTCAATATAAACTCTCGTTAACATGTAACTATACAATTGTTTTGAGAATGACTATACATCATCACCGAGCAGCGATCTATAATTTTTTTTTTCCATTCTCCCATTCTACAGAAGATCGCAAACTTTTTGTCGGCATGTTGAACAAATCACAGACTGAAGATGACGTCAGACAGTTGTTTCACTCTTACGGCACCATTGAGGAGTGCACTATTCTACGAGACCAAAGTGGCAATAGCAAAGGTATGTGCAAGTTTACTTGGCCAGATTTCTCACAAATGTTATTGTGTCATATTTTTACACACATTATTTTTTTTTAAAATAGCTCGGCCATTTGTTTTGTTTTAAAAGCTCTAGACATTTCCATGTCCAGATTTCTAACGTCTCACATTTATGAGGTCAGATTCTATGCACATGCCTTGACCAGACCTTTATTTTAATGCATTTATCTTGGGCAGATTTCTTCTGCTTATATTGGCCAGGTTGTCGTGCACTTGGTTAAACTCGAGCGAATTGTGGCAATCAGGTTTTCCACTGTCCATCTTCATTACAGTCAGTTCCTAAATCTCTGAGCAGGCGTGCAAATTACGTGGCAGATGTTAGCTTCGTAAAAGGCGAGGTGGGGTGTAATGGGATATTTCCTCGTCAAGCAGAATTATCACCAACTTGCTCGAATGGTTGTGTCCAACAACTGCCGTGCTGAGGACAGGGGAATTTACCGTTGTTTTTTTTAGGCCTTCAAATGTTAAACTCTGTAAAGTCCTACAGTAACTAGACGAGGTGTTTGATGTTTTTTTTAATTATATTTCGGACTTAAATTAGCTCAGATACGTGTAGATCCGTAGAAAATACGTTACGTTTTTTTTCCAGGCCAATCGTGGGCGTAGACAGCGGAGGGGAGGGGAGGGGCGTTTGCATAGCCAAATAAAAACAGTGCCATATCATTTTATGGTTTGTTCAGACTGAGACCAAATTGAAAGTCGAACTTGGGCCAAGCATAAAGAAAAATCTGGCCATAAAGTGTGACGTCAAGTATCCACACATAGAAAAAGTGGAGACTTGATGTAGTGCGAGCGTGGTATGACGTCGAGGGGGGGGGGCTCCTCCATCTTCCCCTTCCCGCTTCTCTGGGTGGAGCTACTCACTGCTGCTACAGTACTCTCTCTCTCTCTCTCTCTCTCTCTCGCAAGATCGCGAGAAACAGGAAGTCGCTCGGGATCGCCGTGTCTGACACAACAACCGGAAGTTTGATTTAGCCGATCGTTAAAGGCTACAGACCCCGACCCGCCATTTTTTATGTTGTTTTTGTCATAACGTTAAACTAGAACATTGGAATAATCAGATATTTTATAAATATAAGAGAGGGGGGAGGTGCAAGCAATAGCCACTAAAGCGACCATTGTGGCCATAGACAGAACTCAGATATGTTGCGGCCCTAAAAAATTACATTCAGGGCCCTTTTAGCACAATATTGCATAAAAATTAATAAATGAAAGGTTGGGGCATCTTTGCCCAATTAGGGCCCTGGGGCCAGGCGTTTACCCAGTTTTCGTATTCCTTAAGAACGGCCCTGATGAGAACATGCCATGTGAGCAGGACTATCTTTGTTGTGGCTCGTCAGTTGAATTTATGTCGTGCCGGAGGGCATTAAAGTGGGAATTAGATTTTAATTTGTAAATGATTAACAATGCTGCCATTTTTATTGTCGTCTGCAAATTTACAATTTTTTTCTTTTTTAAAAAAAGGCCGTATTTTCCCCCGTAACTCAAAAGTTGACTTTATGTTTGATCAGCATCAGTCACGTCTGCTGTAATAGAATTATGAGATTCGCGCCATGAATGTGATGGGGAAAGTGGCGGGGTGGGGGGAGGTCCAAGTAATACAAGCAAAAATAACAACAAACGACAGCACAAATTTGGGTCCAATTTCTGATCCACCAAAACATTGTGCTGCCCGTAGAGGGGATACCTGTTGCAGCGGTGGGGGTGGGATTAGTTTATGACTGTGACCCCCACAACCTCACAGTTTGAAAACAAAACGAAATTTCCGGGTAATCCATCTCTCTCTCTCTCTCTTTTCTCTCTCTGTCTCTCTCTCTCTCTCTCTTACACACACACACACTCTCTCTCTTACACACACACTCTCTCTCTCTCACTCTCTCACACACACACTCTGTCTCTCTCTCACTCTCTCACACACACACTCTCTGTCTCTCTCTCTCACTCTTTCTCGCGCACACAGACACCCCAGCCAAATCTATCCAACAGCACTCGTTTTTCTTCTCTAAGTCATTTCCATAAATCTAATAAAAGAAATTTGATTCCCCTAATGCTGCAGTTAATTTATGTTTTTGTTTGTTTTTTTTTTTTTTGATTTGTTGGGTTGTTCATCTCTGCTGAAACTCACACGCGCGCTGAAACACACATAAATGTTACACACTTGCAAATTCAATATCACTCACACACAACAATAAACATCACTCACTCACACACACACACATAAATATCATTCTCACATCACAGACTCACGCGCGCACGCACACACACACACACACACACACACACACACGGTCAGCCATCAAGCTGGCAGACGGGCATTCAATGTCTAGGTGTACATTTACAATGTATTGTTTGTCCAGTCGTGTCCGTCCTACCGACCGGTCAGCCAGTCCGGTGCCGTAAAATCAATCCCACGCTTCTCTCAGAGGAATGTCGGCGCGTTCCCCCGCATATCATTACGCACCCCCCACACCCCCACCATAATATCACCCTTATTTTTTTGTTAACTGACGCCCCCCACCCCTTTCCCACCAACCCAATTGTGCACATGATATATCGCCCCACCGCCACCCTCCTCCACCCATGTACACACGACACCCCCGTATGGCGAGTGTATCATAATGATGGCCGGAGTCAACAGGTTTAATGGTAAACCGAATAAACAAGTGACGGGGGCTTTGGGGAGGTATCGCTGACCCCCCCTCTCGCCCCCCCCTCCCCTGAACCCTCCCCGTAATTGTTTTCATTCGTTTTTATTAGATAACAGTAGATTGCTTGGGCCGTCACGTGTTGTGTACAACAATCATCAACAGTTTACGAAAAACAATCATTTCATGTCTGCAGCAATCCTGAATATTTTTTTTTTGCAGCAGTCATCACCCATTTCCGAAAAAAAACAATCGTATAAGATGTCTTCCACAATCCTGAATATTTCTACAGCACAACAATCATTCTCCGTTCCCTCAAAAATCACCAACAACGTTGAACTCACTGCGATGTTAACCTCAGGTATCTCAGATCAGCCAACTGGGGGGGGGGGGGAAGGGGCAACACTCAAGGGGGTGGGATCCACCGATCCGAAACTTGAGCGTTATTTTAATCTTCTAAAAATCTTCCATTTTTTGAAATGCTCTTGTGTTCTCGGACATCAGCTGGACACAACTGTTGTCCACCGGTCATCGGTCCACTGACCAGGATGAAGGGGTAAAAAAAAACACCATACAAATTATTTTTATTCTGTGGACTTGAAACTGCGGACTCGAAATTGACCGCCTTGAATACAAGCACACGGAAGGTCAAGGTGTAGGGGTGGTAAACACTAAACAGTTGCAGATGACCACGTGCCCACCACTGGTCACTACTTGACTCGCGTCAGATTGGTTTGATTTCTCCCCCCCCCCTCCGTTTGTACTGAATGTGTTTGTCTTGTCCTGATTAAAAAATTCACTGCGGCCCGCCATGGTGTATTATGTATTTGTTACGCTTTGCCGAATATTTCATGCTGACCGTATGTCTATAGTACTGACCGCTGTCCAACGTAAGGCTCCTTTTCATCATATTGACCGAGTCATGCCCACCACACTGACCGTTATACTGTCCATCAAACTGAGATCACCCTCCTCCGAACTGTATTTCCCTCCCCCCCCCCCCACCCCCCCCCCCCCCCTCGTCACAACACTCACTCATCCGGCCCATGTCCCTCATCACAACCCTCACTCATCCGGCGCATGTCCCTCGTCACAACCCTCACTCATCCGGCCCATGTGTCTCGTCACAACCCTCACTCATCCGGCCCATGTCCCTCGTCACAACCCTCACTCATCCGGCCCATGTCCCTCGTCACAACACTCACTCATCCGGCCCATGTCCCTCATCACAACCCTCACTCATCCGGCCCATGTCCCTCATCACAACACTCACTCATCCGGCCCATGTCCCTCATCACAACACTCACTCATCCGGCCCATGTCCCTCATCACAACACTCACTCATCCGGCCCACGTGAAGCAGTCGACTGAGCAAGTCCAAGTCGACCCCCCCCTCTCCCCCCCTCCCTGTTTCCTTCAGACTTTGGGCATTCCAGATCTAACACGAGGCGCGGTCTTTATCCCTCGGCACAGACAACTG
The DNA here is from genome assembly GCA_021962125.1 of Bulinus truncatus. Classification (NCBI taxonomy): domain Eukaryota; kingdom Metazoa; phylum Mollusca; class Gastropoda; family Planorbidae; genus Bulinus; species Bulinus truncatus. The sequence continues at coordinate 2,202,688 of JAGDYQ010000121.1, forward strand.
TGGGACAGAGTTATCGATTTACGTTGTGTGTGTGCGCGTGTGTGTGCGTGTGTGTGTGTGTGTGTGTGCGTGTGTGTCTTGGCGCGGATTCGTCTTAGATTTGTGAGTAGCGTCCTGAAAGTTTCTGTATCGACCCCCCTCCCCCCCCCCCACAATACCCGAGGGCTGGGGGAAGGGGCAGGGGATGGATGTCGCCGACTGGAACATTGGCAGTGGTGTGTGTGTGTGTGTGTGTGGTGGGGGGGAGGGGTGCCGAGATAAAACTTAGGGAGGGACGGGGAAGGAAAATTGATATCCGTGTATCTGTCATATTAAAACGTCATTTGGAGGCTAGGCGACCGAACATCGGGCTTTACAAATAACGGGTCGCTGTGCCTGTGTGTTTGAAAATATCGTTTCTCTCTACTCTCTCTCTCTCTCTCTCTCTCTCTCTCTCGCTCTCTCTCTCTCTCTCTCTCTCTCTCTCTCTCTCTCTCTCTCTCTCTCTCTCTCTCTCTCTCTCTCTCTCTCTCTCTCTCTCTCTCTCTCTCTCTCTCTCTCTCTCTCTCTCTCATTTTTTTCTTCCTTTATTTCTATTTTCATATCTGATGTTTTAATTGGAATTTATCGAGGGTTGTGGAATAGAGGTTAAGAGAGGAAGGGGGGGTGTCTGAGAAAAGTTTCTGGCATGTGTCTTGAGTGTCTTGTCTTGAGTGTTTTGACATTGGATGCATGATTGTTGTTTTTTTTTTAACGCTACAACCCTTCCCCACTCTCATCTCATGTCGTGTATTACGTCATATCCTGGTTTGGGACGGGGGCAACAGTTTAGAATCAACTAGAATGACGTCACACCGGACTGACCATCGGACACTTGTCAGAGAAACAACTGACTTGATGTGCCCTATTTCTGTGGAATTACGTCATCTTTCCACCCCTCATCCCCACCCGACTTTGCCGTTGTTATTGTAATTATTGAAAATGGTCATTTTAGATACAAACAGCAGCGGTCTTAGAGAGGTGTGCCCCCCCCTCGAGTATGGCAATCGCCCTAGGCCCCTGCATGTAGTCAGTGTCACATTCAGAAGTCAGTGAGTCTATGTACATACTAGGGCCAGTGTTAAGACCAAACAACACTTACACTCATTTCTCCTCACCGGAAAGAGGCTGCTTCCATAAACTCACATATATCAAACAACACAAACTGAAGTTTTTGATTCGATCAATTCTCAAACCTCAGGAACAGGCTGACTGAAATACCTTTTGGATTTCACCCCCACCCCACCCACCAACCCACTCAAGGCAGATTAGGTTAGGGTTGGTTCAATACCTGGTGCATAAGAATATGTTAGAGAGACATTGAAAGTAGTAAAAAAAAAAGTGTCAAACTGTCTTTATTTAATGGGGGGGGGGGAGGCGCTTTAGAATTGGGGGGACTAGGGTGCTCGCCTGGTGCTTCAAACCCACCACAACAGAGTGAAACACCATTACACTCCCCAACTCCCTTGCCCCCATTTTTAGAAGGACAGCCAACCCAGAGGAAATGCATTTGGCATCAGAGGCAATTTCATGACACAGATTTTGATTGGCTACTACTCGCTGTTGTCTCCAACCAACCCTGTCTCACCCTTTGCGGCCATGTCTTTCTATTTATAGACTCAACACTTTACACCCCGTGTAGAATCGTCACTCGCGGTGTATGATCCCGTGTTACGAGCACTACGTAAGAAACACACACACAAAAAATGAGTTTGTTTGTATCACAATGTCGTCTGTTGAATGATACAGTCTTGGACTGTTCCTCGTTATGTGTGCTCTCATCACATTAACCTTCCCCCCCCCCATCCCATCGCATCAACCCATCGGGGGGGGGGGGAGAGGAAGGTCTTTGTAAAGAATGCCTCGGCATTGATTGGCTGGCGCGGTCCATTAATCAGAGACTCCATGGGGGTGGAAGGGTCCATGAGTAACGCACGTCCGATGTTCGAGAGCGCTTCCAGAACTTCTGATAGTATTGATTTTTTTCCTCTCTCCCCCTTCACCTCCCCTCCCTCCCTCCCTCCCCACATTTCACTCACTGCTGCGTCATTTTATTTTTTATTACCGTCATCCTGATTATTTTTTTGAACTATTTCTTTCTAACACGCGCAACAATACACAGCACAGCAGTGTCGCGTGTTGCACTGTGTGAGAAAAATGTCTGGTCGCTGCTAGAGAAGTACACATGTGATCATGGTTATCAATACTTGCTTCCAATACAGTGGCCAAATGTATTAACGGTACATGAGAACGTTGTATATTTATGAATTAGTCTTACAGTGAACAGCGTTCGAAGCACGTGCATTCATGAAAAGTAAATTGGTAATTTTTTAATTATTATTTATGTAATGGGGATGAACGACAAAATACGAAACTAAATCCACACATTAACACAAATGCATCTTGTGTCTTGAACTGTTCAATACGGCAACATGAAGCAGTCGGAGACATGACCTGAATGTCGTTATAGTTATGTTCGCTTGTAATGAAGACCGACCCCCCCCTCACACACACACACACACCTACATCTACCCAGACTATAGTTACAATGTCACCGACACCCTTTCTGGTTGAAGACAGTTGCACATATTAACTGACCGCAACGTAATATTCTTGTTCAGATCAATAGATCAATATGTTTTTACATATTGTTGGTTAGACTGAGATGGGACATTGGCTACAATTGATGCCAGGACATAAGCTGAGAGGTGATAGAGTGACATTAGAATGTAGACAAACATGACATGAACTGACATTAGAATGCAGACAAACATGACATGAACTGACATTTGAATGGACAGAACAGTGGAAAGTGTGGCATACACGAAACCAAAAAAAAAAAAACCATCTTAGAAAAAAATACGAAATATTAAGGAAAGATGGTTTCATTGGATGCCAAGATTGTCTGTCTGTCTGTCTGTCCGTCTGTCTGTCCGTCTGTCTGTAGCTATATGAGCGTATTACAATGACAATGAATGCATGGGATATGAATTTGATTATTCTAAATCAGAAGGATCCCATAGCTCAGCTCACAACACCCCTCCCTCCACACACACCCCCTCCACACCCCCCCCACCTAACATCAACAGAGTGGGTTGTTTGTAATGTGTTTCTTTGTACGGGAGGAGATGTTATTGATTTGTATCTTCTCATCCTCTCGGCTTCTGTATTTCCTTTTATTTTTTTTTTAATATTAATATAAGAAGAAGAAAAAAATATTTTTGTTCCGTTAAAACTTATTTTATCAGCTTTCTCCAGACGGGGGGGGGGGGGGGCACTATCCTGAACTGGAAGACCTGTTTATATTTCACGTACTCACAAATAAATCGATATGATTTGTCAGATATACCGAATAGAGGGAATACACGTAGCACTGTTGGAGCAGGCTGGTCTCTTGCTAAAACTTTGTTAGGGGAAATGACATTTAAATAGGGCTACGTTTTAGGGCCACCGCGAAGGGGTGGGGTCATCACGACCACCGGTCAGCCCCCCCCCCCCCACAAGTCTGTTGTGTTTGATTGAAGTAGGTCATTCGTGTGTGAACTTTGTGAAGAAACTGAATCAACAGTTGTGACACTCTGAATTGTTTTTAACATGAAGGGCTAGCTAAGTGACCACCTAACACACCCCACACACACCTACTGCCCTAGGGCCCCCCTTCCTCTCGTTCACAGTCTTATTTCAGACAAGTGGATGGTGTGTATTGACGTAATGTAGAATACGTGGTAACACGCTCAGCGAAGCAGTTCATCTGCTCCGCGAAGCGCAGATAGTTCGGGTATCAGTGATGTGTAGAGTTCAGTTGCGACACACACACAGACACACCGGGGTGTCGTATAACAGGGTTACCCCCAAACTTAATAAGCCCTCTTTCCCCTTCTCCAGTGATACGTCATGTCATCTAATCCACTTTGTTTGTGTATTCTGTTTACACCAGCACCCCCCCCCCCCACACCCCATCTAGTTCTGTATTTTGTCCACCATCGTGTTATACATTATGCATGAATGTCAAAGGTTTCAAATTGGGCGAATATCTCACATATCAGAATGTCATACTTTTTTTTTAAATTCTGTTGGGGGGGGGGGGCGATGTTTGAGTACTTGACCATTGATTGTTGCTAGACCTTCCTGTTGGTCATAACTGAGGCTACAGCCCGCTAATCTCCCCTCCCCGACTATCCGCCATCAGTGGTCACCTATAGACGTCACCAACCCACTAACAGCCCACTGTGTAGCCCATCGCTGTACTCCATTTTAAATGATGGGCCCTCTGACATGTGTGTCTGTCGCCCCCCCCACCCTACTTTCCCTGCCAGTTAAATTGATGTGGTCATAGCGGTTTTGGGACACACCACGCTGTTGTTAGCAGTTCACAAAATAAAATCTCTTTCTTTCCTTTTTATTAGAATTACATGATTTCAAGTATTTATGTGTGTATAGCGCGTCCACCCCCCACCCCATTACCTTACCCCCTTGAAGTGACGGCCCCTGTTAAAGAGGACCGCAGTGATATCCAAAGTTTGAAGTTTTCATAGTTTTGGTCAATCTGAACCTGACCAATCGCCTGAAATTCTCCGAAATGGCCAAGTCTTCGTCCATCGGTTCTTAGGATCCCATTGCATTGTGGCGAATGTACTGATGAATTACTGATATGTACTGTTTGAAGTGAGGAGGGGAAACATACCATAACAATAGCTGCAGTCATACTATAGCTGCAGTCATACTATAGATGAAGTCATACTATAGCTGAAGTCATACTATAGCTGATGTCATACTATAGCTGCAGTCATACTATAGCTGAAGTCATACTATAGCTGCAGTCATACTTCATGTGAAATGGTTCGTCGACACTAAATCGGTCTAAAAAAAAAATTAAAAAAAAGATGAAATCCAATCTGGCAACTACAATATTCCTTTCACTGACATACACAACAGAGATGTTATTTCTACTTTGTTGGAGGCCATTTTATTTGACTGATTGTGGCCCGCCATCTCATAGTGTTGTGTGGGGGGGGGGGGGAGTGTGAGGGGGTGTATGGTCATTGGGTGGAGAGATTCCAATGCAACTAGTGTACCGAACTCTTTCTATAATCCCCCCTCCTCCTCCGTTGTGGGATGATCGGGTCAATAACTGACTGGCAATCTGGGAGGGGGGAGGGGGCACTGCTCACTGCACGGACTCACTCCAATACTCCTGGTGATGATCACAGTACTCACTGTGGACAAAAATACAACTGATTTTTTTCCTCCGAGACAGACAGATAGAGAGATACCGGCGGAAAGACAGAGAGAGAGAGACACCGGCGGATAGTCAGAGTAGTAAGTGTGACGTTTATTCATTTTCACTTTTCTCTCTTCGCGCGTGCGCTTGTTGGAGCGTTTGTTTGTTAGTGCGTGTGTGTGTGTTTTGTTTTTTCTAAAGATGCGTAAGTCTTGACCAGATTTCTGTGGTTTGGTCTTGACCTGATAGAGACGACGCGCGCAGTCCGGTAAGTGGTCACTTTGTCCGGCAGCCCCGATCCGTCATGTCGTGTTTTATCCCTGGTCTCCGTTACATCGTGGCTGTCTCTGTCAGGGCAGGTCTTAGGTTTATATTTCGGGGTCCCGAGGTAATATTTGGGGGCCCACTGTCTGGAGTTCCCGTCGGGATGGCAGATTGTATGGGAATCTGTGCAGAAAAGAGCAAGGGGGAGGCCCCAAAGTGAGTTCCCCCCCTCCCCCTTGGCCCTATCCGTATGACAGGATTGTGGCGTGACGCCAGTCAAGTCTCACGGTTCTTTCACAATTATTTGACCTAATTGAAATGAAATCAAGAAACGCCTTTTGGTCATAATCCAGTGAAATCACCTTTGATCTCTTAAATCACATTTAATGTTGCATATATAATTTATCGTTTATTTTGTCCTTGTTTATATGCCACACTCTCCCCCCTCCCCTCCCCCCGGACTCTGGGGAGGCGAAGGGGGGGATGTCCAACTGTCCATTAAAAATTTCAAGATAAACAAGCCTTGAGGCTGTATTCAAATTAAATGATTGACCGGGCTGGGCAACTTTATTTGCATCGAATGATTACAGCAGATAGGAATTTCATTGCAAAGTTTTTTTTTTCTTTCTATTTGGAATTGTTTACCTAACCAAATTACAAACTTTAAACTGTCGGCAAATAAAAGTAAGACTCGATCAACATTTTCATTTTTTTTTAAACAATTATCAACAGTGACGTCTGTCTTGCATGTCCTAGGTCAGCAGGCCTGGCCCATTAACTCTTTGGGCCCCGACAACGTAAAGACCTGAGAAAAACACCATCGTTTGATGCGTGTACTATTTTATTTTCACTGCGTTTCAAGTTTGAAGGGGTCGAAAATTTTCTTCTCCGCCCGCGGCTTTAAAACGACTTTATTCCGCCTTTGGACAACCCATGGGTCACACATCTCCCATGCACCGGGACAGGCCTACTATTTTTGAGGCCAAATGCAACTTAACATTTAGGGGGGGGGCCTTTTGTTGAAGGTCTCTTCGAAGGTCCTAACTCCTAAGCAAAGGTACATTTACGGCCTTTAGGTAAAGGTACATTTGGGGGACCCTAGGTGTAAAACGCTGTATACAACCGATGGTTGCTAATATCTGGCCCCGTATAATATTAGAACACTGCCCCCCCCGCCCCTGACAATTGTGTTCAGATTGCCCTTCCTATTGGCTGGCAATGTCCAGGCCCGTGGGGCCTTTCCCTAAAAACGGATTTGCCCTCAGCCAGCGATGTAGCCCGCTGTCACCATACCGAAGTCAGCACACTGAAGCTAATCGTATCATTCAACTAATAGTATTTTGTTAAAATGAATGAATACATCAAACAATGTTATTTTAATATGACTCCATCAGTTGATGTATTGTTGGCGCGAGACGTTCACCAGCCCTGATAGAACTAAAACCTTCGGGGGGGGGGGGGCAAAGACTTTATTGCTACAGCCGTGACAGTGTAATAACAAAACTGACCATTTTGAGGGGAGGGGGTGGTGATGGCCACGGAGACCTATTTATGTTTACCCCGGCCCAGCAAACATAGTTTTTTTTTTATTCTTTCACCCATTTTGGTCTCGCTTTGCGTGACGTTAAAATAACGATAATGATTTTGGAGAGACTTGGTCAGTTGCCAAAATCTATCCAAACGGGTGTAATGTGAGATGAGATGTATCGGTCCTTATAACTCTCAGTCTATCTAGTTGCCAAAATCTATCCAAACGGGTGTAATGTGAGATGAGATGTATCGGTCCTTATAACTCTCAGTCTATCTCTGTATGTCTCATTTGTACTCCATCTGTCTATCCATATCTTCCTTTTTTTTCTTTATGTCATTCCCTCTTTCTTTATGTCATTCCCTCTTTTTGTCTGACCTTCCCTTTCTTTTCTCTAGCAGTACCTATGTTTATAAAACTGCAATAAAAAAGATTACATTTGTGTGTCTTTACTCTGAACTGATTCCTGGTTGTCTCCACTTGTGAACCACCGGTTCTACGCCATTTTTTTTTTAATTTATTGCTTTTGTTTTCTTTCCTGGGAACTATTCATCGTCTGGTACCGGCTGGCTGATTATACGGAATAGAAGCCGCAGTTGTGCCTGCCCTGGTGGTAGGTTGGGGGAGGGGGGGGGTCGCCGGGTCATTAGTTCACCGCAAGACGTACACCTTGTGTGACACGAAGTCTGTGCGGAACAGTGGCCTGTCATGCAATGTTAATTAGCATTACTTGGATTACTTGGGCTCCAGAGCTGGGGGGGGGGGAGACACAGTCGGCGTATGACTGATTTTTTTCTTGTTTTACGGGTAGTTCTCAATCTGTGTAGGCAATGGGCACACTTGGGCATGAATTGGGGGGAGGGGGGGGTCGTTTGGACTAAAATGTTGCGCTTCATCATATGACCTAATTGGTAAACCACGTGATTCCATACGTTCACATCACATGACACATAGAATAATGGCTCTTTATGAATGAGGTAATTATAACAAAATGTTTTGGGGGGGACTAACTGTAGGTGGCGCTTACAGTGGCGTAGCGAGGTTAATTCGCGCCCGGGGCCAATACCCTTTTAGTACCCCCCCTCACATTCGAAAACCATATATTATAAGTAAAATATAATAGCGGACCATTTGGCGTCCCTTTTAGAGTTGCGCCCGGAGCATGATGCCCCCCCCTTGTTACGCCACATGGCGTTTGTGCAATAAATAGCGACAGTGTCGCGAATTTTTGTATAAAGCCAGTGGCCTCGAAACCAACGGCTCGAGTGACTTAAGTCGTACATTTGGGTACTTCTACCAGCACCTTGAATCGTAGTTCACTCATAGAAGTATTTGCAATTTGCAAAGCGTGTGTACTTAAACTGAAATTAACATCTTGGGAACATGTGTTTTGATTGGTTAGCACTTGGAACATCTCCAGTGATTAGAGAACTACCAAAGGAATGGTATCGTATTCGGTATACCTAGTGGTATCGGCCCATCACTGCCGGTCATTGTTATCGCTACAACTCACATCTGAATATCGTGCATGACCTTCTGAAAATAACCCCATGCATTACTTGCACTGTTGATTGACTCACTTCAGTCATTGTTTGATCACCTGGAGGTGACACGGAGGTGACACTTCTTTCTTTCCCAGATGACACCCGCGACATTTTCGTCCATGCCTTATGACATTTTCGTCCATGCCTTATGACATTTTCGCCAATGACATGACATTTTGTCGCCATCGCGTCTGTCACCTCGTATTCGGAAACGTTTTAAAATAATCATAACGATTGGTAAATAATTAATGATATAAAAAAGAGCAAAACGTTACGTCACATTTGGCTTGTTGCGGCAGACGACAATCGGCGTTTTTTCTGGAATTGTCTAACCGACGCGACATTTTCTTTGTGTGCATGTATGAAGATAGTATTTATATAAATCTAAGAAGTTTTTGTTTAGTTTTGTTTGTTTCTAAAGAAAATAATCAGCGCTGGGTTCGTTTGTTGTTTTCAAAACGTAAATTACTTGTTGACAGAATACCATCGAATTTTGACATCTCCCCTTCCCATTTGACATCTCCCCTTCCCATTTGACATCTCCTCTTCCCATTTGACATCTCTTCCCATTTGACATCTCTTCCCATTTTGACATCTCCCCTTCCCATTTGACATCTCTTCCCATTTGACATCTCTTCCCATTTTGACATCTCCCCTTCCCATTTGACATCTCCTCTTCCCATTTGACATCTCCTCTTCCCATTTGACATCTCCTCTTCCCATTTGACATCTCCTCTTCCCATTTGACATCTCTTCCCATTTGACATCTCTTCCCATTTGACATCTCCTCTTCCCATTTGACATCTCCTCTTCCCATTTGACATCTCTTCCCATTTGACATCTCCCCTTCCCATTTGACATCTCTTCCCATTTGACATCTCTTCCCATTTTGACATCTCCTCTTCCCATTTGACATCTCCCCTTCCCATTTTGACATCTCTTCCCATTTGACATCTCCCCTTACCGTTTTCCCCATTAAATTCCCCCTCCCGTTCTCTGTTGGCTAAACGCCTTAGTGTTTTCATGTGTTTAACTTTGTGTGTTTACTTCTGCATCTAACCAGGCGCCCAATTAAAAAAATAATAATAATCACCAAATCGATCTAAGTCGATACCAATAATTGTTAGTCCTTTTTCCCTACTGAAAGTTTAACAAAGAAAGAAAAAATACAGAAGAGTGAAAACTCAATCCAGTCCAATATTATTATGATAATTATTTTCTCCATTTCTAAGGCAAGGGTTTGGAGGATATTAACATTAAAAAGAAACTCAGCACAGCGGCAACAGAAAAAAAAAGGAATGGTGCTATGATGATTGTCTCCCCCTCCTTGCGTGTGCAACAATCCACTAATGACCTGGTCTTGACGTCTGAATCACTGCCCCAGGATCTCAAGACCTACTAGCACAGTTTGGCGGGAGGAAACGGGTGGGGGATCGAACCGGTCGATAACTCTTTGTCTTTCTGCTGCGGCTTGTCTTAGTGACGTCACTGGCACTGCACTGACCAGCTAGTTTGAATTGTGTGTGTGTGTGTGTGTGATTACACTATTTATTGATTTTATTATTGATTTTTTTATGCAACCCTGTAAATCAGCTCCGAAGAATCGGTTTTCATTTACAATCCCAAAAAAAACAAACATTTAATTTAGAAATAAATAATATAATTTATGTCAGCGAGACCTTATTGCTACCGGGGGTTCATCTAAAAATTCCATGTTTGCAGATTTTATTTCTTACCCTCATGACGCGATGATGATCGTCTGCTGTTGGTGTTGGGTGAACTTTTTTTTTCAGTTGACACCACTGCGTCACGGCTAAATGTTTAAATGTCCAAGTTCCCACTTATACAGACATATGAAATAAAATTATAATAGTAGTAATAATATATAATATACTGAATTCAGTTTGCAGACTTGTGATGGAATTAAATCAAACCAAATGTCAGATGTTATTTACAATTAATTACCTTTAGCAAGTCTGTGTCAATACATTTGAAGGAGTTGGAAGCTAACTTAAGAGTTTTTGTTTGGAGGCTAGTTTCATCTTGACTTTGTGACGGAATAATCCACACTGGCAGGTTTACCTCGCGTGTTTGCTGATTTTTTAAATCTATGTTGAACTTTGTTTATTCTAATAGGCCTACTCAAGTGAACAAACGTATATTTGTGAGAATAATATATCGTGGTTCATTATCAGCCGTACTCTCTTCTGCTGCTTTAAACTTGTAAACAATGACGTCATTTCGAGGCTAATTTAAATCGACTTGGCGCAGGCTATTTAGTTCGATAATTTAAAAAAAACCTCAAAGCAGAATGTCATGTGTCGGAGTCCACCTAAATTACAAAAAAATAATCTATATTCATTTTTCGATAAAAACAATTTCCAATCAAAACTTTTTTATCCAAGTAGCATCTCTGGGTGAACTGAACCCCCCCCCCAAACAGAGTGCGCCACAGAGATATTGCTGGGGCCCATTGCTCTGCAAAGAGTCCTAGGGGCCAAGCATGGCATCTTTGGGTCACAATCTGTACTGATCTATTAATTAGCGTGATAAACGTTGTATTATAGATATGATAAATTAAGATTTAACATGACAAAATTGAATAAATACCATTATATAATTTTTTATAAAGCTTTTTTATAATTTTTTTTTTTTTGTTTACATTATTGGTAGTTGGTTTAGAATAATTTTATTGCTCATCATGATCGATTCTGAAATGCCTAAGATAAAAATGACCAACTGCCGTTTTGAGGCTGCACGTATCCCGCGCAATGCTCCTTTCTCTAAATACGTTTTGCAACTGTCATTTCCTTTCAACCATGTCTGACATGTGTGAGGGCTAGTTGTTCTCTTTCCAACGTCGTCACTATTTATTTATTTCTATCCAATATCACAGATGGTGTTTTTCTCCAATGAGGTTTTCTTTTATATATATATATATATATATATATATATATATATATATATATATATATATATATATATATATATATATATATGTTTGTTATGTCGCGAGAAGTTAAAGGGAAGACAAGACACACCTGGGGACAAAACACAATTACATTCGGACCAACCACATAACTCGTTTCGATTTGTTTCGCGTTTTAATATCACGGTCCGTGTTTTTGTTTTTTTTTTAAAGAACTAACTTGTATGATGTCATTGAGGGTTTCAATCTACTGAGTTGTATCTCAGGATCAAACAGTTTTGATTGGACAGATTTTCGGTTTGGAAAAACAAACAATACCAACAACAACAACAACCCAGATTTATCGGAGTGTACACTTGCACGACTGTCTCCGTAATTTGTGTGTGTGTGTGTGTACGTTACACTCGACGTAATGACTGGGCCGATGACGTCACCGCCCAGACAAAGAAGAAATCGCGGGGGGCTGACTAGGTGGGAAGATCGTTTGAACATATTCACACGTGATGCTCCACTCACCCCCCACCCCCGGGGTTAACAGGATCGATGCATGAACCTGCGACTCCATCCACCCCCCCCCCTCCGCCATTCCCCATCTGGATCCATCGATCAGACCCCGGGTCGATGCATCCTGTGATCAGTGAAGCGTTGACAGAAATTGCCCCCTACCTGTCCGCCCCCCCCACCCACCTCTGCTTTCTGTATACACACCTTGCGCGTCCTCCAACCCCCCCCCCTTTCCTCGTGTCACTGCTGCTCACCTGAACATCACACCCCCCCACACCTCACCTCCTCTCCTCCCGCACACATATTCAGTACTTTCTCTCGTCTTGATGTCTGTAATGACGGTTTATTATTATTGTTATTATTATTATTATGTCTCAGACCCGTGTCGGTTTGCTCCTATCGTACATACAAAGGTGTATCGAAACATTGGGCCGGGGGGGGGGGGGCGGGCTATACACTGGCACACACACACATACACTTATATTGACACATGCTAGAAATATTGACAGGTAATTCAGCAAGGCGGAGGGAGAGGGAGGGGGATTAATGGATGCAGACATAGTGTCTCCTTGTGTGTCCTCTTTATACTGTTACAGATTTTGTGGGGGATGAGGGGTTAAATATCTGCTTTATGTGGGGGAGGGAACCGTTATGTGTTATTAACAGTTACAATGATGATAATCGGTTTGTATTTATAAGCAGGCAAAGCCAGAGTGCGGCAGGTAATGTCAGAGTGCGGCAGGCAGAGCCAGAGTGCTGTAGGCTATGTCAGAGTACGACAGGCTATGTCAGAGTGCAGAGTGCTGTAGGCTATGTCAGAGTGCGGCAGGCTGTGTCAGAGTACTGCGTGCTTGGCGGTCAACCATGTGTGTACCACCTGTACCACGCATCTAGTGAAACACAAACTAAGATGCTATGTATTGATCTGATTAAATCTAAAAGACATAACCAATCATTATCAGTCTGTGATGGAGTGTCCTCTCTCTACCCACGGGCAGCAGTGCGTCACAGTGATAACATGGAGCTGGTGTGTTTGTCCGAGAGGCGGCTGGTACTCGAAACCTTTCCCCGTGTGATGCTCGATAAAACATCACAGCGTCAGTCTGCTTGCGTTGAAATGTGTTTCATACAAAACGTATAACAAATCGTATTGAAGTGTGTCCTATACAACATAGCATCCACTTTGTTATAACAACTGTAATGTTTGCTTAATGTTTGTCGGTGTCGTTGGTTGCTATGACAACGGTGGTATTTGTTTTGTTTTTTTAAAACGAGTGGTTGGCTGAGTAACTTTCTTAGGTTGTTGTTGTTTGTTTTGTTGTTTGTTTGTTTGTGCGTGGGGGGGCGGAAAGCTTGGAGTGGGTGAAAGTTAGTCACGGGGCCCTGTTAATTTAATATGAATTAATACTCGACGGGGCCTCCTTTTGCATTGGGGATCTTAGGCCGTTCGTTGGGTGAGGGCTTATTGCCCGTTCCGTGATCTGCTTGCTGTTCAGTCACAGCAGTACACGTCTGACCACTGGACTGTCCAGCGATACACGTCTGACCACCGGACTGTGGACTACAATACACGTCTGACCACTGGACTGTGGACTACAATACACGTCTGACCACTGGACTGTACAGCAATGCACATCTGACCACCGGACTGTACAGTAATACACGTCTGACCACTGGACTGTATACATTAATACGTCTGACCACTGGACTGGTAGTTAGGATGAAGTGACCTTATTTTCTTTATTTATCACCCCCCCAACCCCCAGCGCCGTTGTAGTTGAGCTGTAGTAAGAAGATATGTCATGGCATTCGTTCACAGGATTTCTTATGCTTCAGACTTATATCGAGTGAGGAAGTTGATGCTATCCCACCCCCTAGGGCTCGATGAGAGAAGGAAGGGAGGGGGTGGGGCACTGATGTCTTGTAAGTCATAAGTCACATTTACTGTGTCGGGGAGTGTCGGGAGTAAAATGTATCGAATTGGGTCATTTTTTTTACACAACCGTTACACACACACACACACACAAACATACATACTGCCTCGTGTGATCGTTGGCCACTCTTTTATTTTCTACACGTCACAGTTCTTTATCTTTTCTAATCACCACCACCCCACCCCCCTACACACACACACACACACACCCTCTTGCAACGACCCCCCCCCTTTACACCCCGGCCGCCCATGTCTGGCATTGACAGTGAGTGGTACTACTAAAACTTTGACTCACACCCTTATCTGTACCGTTCGATTCCACTCCACACACACAGACATGAGCTTACTGAACACAACATTATATTTTCTCTTTATCTCCCCCCACCGCCCCTCCTCCACCCCTTAACAATTCCACAAACAATTTTATTTTTACAAATACTTTAACACAAACCAACATCCAAGTTATATATCTGTGAGTGTGTGTGTGTGTGTGTGTACACCCCCCACCCTCCCATCTCCGCGCCCCACTCCCTTGTGGCGCCCCCCCCCCCATTTTTTTGTTCTCTCCTTTCAATCCATCTCCTCCCGTTGTCATCGATTTTTTTTTTGTTTCCCCCCACCCCACCCTCCGACCGTCATACGATTCCAGAACCAAAACGCCGCCATGTTGTTGCCGAGTGCGTGCCTGACTAGCGTTTGGGATGAAAGGGAGGGGGGTGGGGGGGTTGAGGGACAGGGGCCTGATCAGGAAAAAAAGAGGGTGGGGGGTGCTTGTGAGAGGGTGGGGGAAGTTCCTCCCTATTTTTTTTTTGTATCCCCGTGGCATTTTTCTAGCTTCTCGTCAAGTCAGTGGCAAGGCAGGACTCTCTCTCTCTCTCTCTCTCTCTCTCTCTCTCTCTCCCGCTTGTTGCTGTGAGGGAACCCCGGCGGTGGGGCAGCATCGGACAGTTTGTGCCAGTGCGAGAGGACAAGACCCGGTCTTCTGACTAGTGTGGTGGTGTGGTTACAGTGAGTGATGTCATTCTGACGCTTGTGTTGTCGAGTTGTTGTGTTTTCTCCTATCGTCTGCTGTGTGTGTATCAAGCCGCGCATGTAGCCACTATAGACCATTCCTATTCAGTTTTTTTACGTTTTTTTAAAACTTTCTACACTTTCATAATTGCATGGAAGATAGTAAACAAAAAAAATCAATTTCTGTACTCCATTTTCTTTCCCAGTTCCTTCCTTCGTTAGTTTTCTGGCTTCGCTTTTTAGTGTCAGCGCTTCAAGTGATCTTCTGCTTCTTTTTGTTATCAGACGACATTTTGTTGTGTTCGACTCGACACCCCCCCCCTCCCCACTCACCCTGTTCGCGGTAACACTGTATTTCAAATCACGATGTCCGCTCTTCGCTTCCATTTTGTTTCGCAAATTTCTTTTTCATTTCAACTAACCAGCTGATGCTCTCTACTTGCGATATTGTTCTTATGTCTACATTTCTTCTCAAAATCTCGATGTGAAATTTTTATTTAGAGGGGAAAAAAAGAGAATTACCCTGGATAAGCATGATATCTGGATAAGCATGGTATCTGGATAAGCATGGTATCTGGAACAACCTGTTGTAGTTACTAATACGCAGATTATTTTTATTTTTTTGTATTTTTTTTTTTTGGTTTAATCATTTTGTTAATTGAATAGTTTTGTGTGATGCCTAGCATAGTATTGATCTGTTCGATCACCTGTACTCCAATTCGATAATCGCTTATCAATAATAGTGTAATTTAATTGTCAATGCTAACCCGAACTGAAATATTTTTTTTAGGAACTGAGAGTTGTCCTATGTAACTCGCTGTTGGTTCATAGTAATAGTTTGAACAGTTAAAAATTCGAATGTCATCACATAAAAAACGAAGCTAACCCCCAAAGTTCACCTTCAGAGGTCAACAACTTCCACACACACAAGTTCATCTCTTTAGTTCGAGAAACCCTGGTGTTTTTGGTTTTAAAAAATAAAAAAAACAGACACTCTGTTCTGGCAAATCCTAAAATCTAATTTGACTTCTGAAGATTTGATAGTTTCCTGGCCACAATATTTGAAAAAGGCGAGACTGTGATATATCCGGTGAAGAGCTCTTGAGACGCCAGATATCTATTACACTCCATCGTCTTGGTGTAATAGTTTGTGTGTGTGTGAATTCTAAGGTGAGTACTGCCAAACTGTTACTATGGGTGGTCACTTGTCTGTCATCGATGTTGTCATAGCAACAGCCACGCCGGGATTGTGGCGCAATTACTTAAAATTGTTGTTTGTTAGTTTGGTTCTAAGGCTGGCGTAGCAAGATGATAAAGCGCCCAACCCGTGTTATCACATGAGTCATCACGATAAAGCGCCCGACAACTTTATTACACGTGTTACATCTTTTTGTATTTTTGAAATACTTATTGACAGGGGTGTGTGCACAAGTCACTTTAATTATGATCAGTGTTGCCAACAAAGTTGTTCTTTTACGTGCCAGTGTCGAAATGTACCTCCTAACTATTTTTTGTAACAGTGACCATCTTTCTATGTCTCGTCCTTATCCACAGGCGAATCTTCTTGTAGTAATTCCTATAAAATGTGATGGTAAGAACCTACCCTCCCGAAATACTACTTCCGTGGGCCCCGAAACATCTTAAGACGTTTTTTTTTTCCTAGCGCCCCCCCCCCACCATCTCCGCCCCATAAGATGTCCTGGTTACGCCCAATGTATTCCATGATACGCGTGTCAGTGTTATGTTGTTCCCAAGGTGCGGGATAATAGTCTGGCGTGTCGCCTCAAGTACTGTCAGAGGCGTTCCTAGGGATTTGGGGGCCCCGGCGGGGCTTGGCTTTTTTGGCGGGGCCCTGCAATTTGACATCTGTACTCTCCATCTTTATCCCCCCCCCATCAGTTCCCGGTTTCAGGTTGCTGTTGTTTTATCGTCCATGTATTCAAAAACCTCAAACTACAAATGTACATCTCCTAGAGCCACCTTTACAAAATAAAATGTACCATTTAGTGACCAGTGTGTACTCGTGTGTTTGTGGACTTCAGTAATGTGGTCTGAGATGTGTTATACACAATTTATGTATCAAACGTTATAAAGGCTTTTTGCTTACATTGTGAACAATCATTGCGCCCCCCAACCCCCCTTCTCCACTGGGGGGGGGGGTAACTATCATCAGTCAGAAGTAACCTACTTCTTTGGGATACAAGCCAGTGGCCGGCAACCTTGACCCTTGAGGCTGATTCGCCACTGATCTAACGACAGGGTTATGTAACTGGACGCCAAACCAAATGGACCCGCCGTGACACCATTCTCGTACTTCTCAATGACTTGTATCTGTTGGTGTTAAGTGTTGGTACAGACAAAGTGGGCTGGCGTATAGACGACACCTAGAGAGACAGAGATATCCACACACCTATTAGAATGTTCCATATTCGCATTTATTGCTACCGGCGTGTATGTTTCATTTCCTGTTACGTCGTTGTATTATAGAATGATGCTTTTTTATTCCCCCCCCCCCTCGAATCACAAACTCTCTATCCGCAATACGTCATGCTCTATTTTTACCCCGGGACTTTTTAATCAACAGAATGTCGCCCAATCTGTGCACGGCGGTTTAACAAATAGCCAGGAGGAAATCACTCCAGTACATCATTACCCAATAACGACAGGAGTTGTCTTTTTCTTGTCAGGCCTGTTTCTATTTTTAGCCCATTGCCAATTATTATTTTTTTTTTATATCGTACTTTTTGTTGTTGTAATTATTGGATGCAAGGGTGAGACACTGTCAAAGACTTTGTAAAGTTGTAAGGGAGATGGAAGATGGTGTTTACTGTATCTGGGTGACTCGATTGTTTGTAGGATTGTGAGAATACTGTATGTTTAGGGTTCGAATTTCGGCGGGTTCAGTCACCCACCTATTGTCTATATCCTCTATGATAAACCTCCCCCCCCCACACACACACACAGACACATATTGCACAATCATGTATGGTGTTCACTGTGAACACACACACACACAATCATGTATGGTGTTCACTGTGAACACACACTAATCATGTATGGTGTTCACTGTGAACACACACACACACAATCATGTATGGTGTTCACTGTGAACACACACACACACACAATCATGTATGTGTTCACTGTGACACACACACACACAATCATGTATGGTGTTCACTGTGACCACACACACACACACACAATCATGTATGGTGTTCACTGTGAACACACACACACACAATCATGTATGGTGTTCACACACACAATCATGTATGGTGTTCACTGTGAATGATGTAGAGATAAACATGTCATACTTACAGGGAATTTTAAAACGATTTAAGGGTTTCAAATATACAGCTGTATGTAAATATATATAAATATATATAAATAGCTGTGTGTAAATAAATAAATATATATATATATATATAAACAGATGTATGTAAATGTAAATATATATAAACAGCTGTATGTAAATATAAATATATATATATATAAACAGCTGTATGTAAATATAAATATATATAAACAGCCGTATGTCAATTAAACCTGCACCAAAGGATTTGTTCAACATTACGTCAATAAAAAAGTTACGTCAAATAAAAACATTATCTACCAACTAACAATTACTTCTAGCTGTATAACTGTATTCTTCAAATGTATGTCTAAATATTTTGTTTGAAATTTAAAAAGTTTCCCTCCTCCTCCTCCCAGTGTGAGCCCCCCCCCTTCCCATAATTCCTTTCACCTTAGTTCCACTATAGATTTCACCATTAATTTCTTTGTAAAGAGATGTGTGTCTCACAGAAATAAAAAATTAGGTTTATCCAGCTCCACATTTCCTCTCCGCCTCCATAACAAAAAAAAAATCTGGCTTAATATCACTGTCATTAGCACGCCATGTCGCATGCGCTTTCAAGGGGGTCGGGGGGCGGGCTTATGGCACCCCCCCTCCCCGACCCCCCCCCCGACCCCCATTGCCATAGATTTTTTTTTAATTGAACGATGCACTGCACTGCAAGATGAAATGTTCTTCCCACGTCATAGGAGATTGTGCGTGCGTGTGTGGAGTAGATGGCAGTACATCAATGGTTTGCAATGGATGTAGCAGTTGGGTGTAGCGACAGACACAGATTCAGAGATGTGTGTGTGTGTAACAACAGGATGCTGGCGGTCTCCAAAAGAGTACACTTGCTTAGTCCACTGGCTACTGACTTATTTCGTGTAGCCTTGTCTTAGTGCTACTGTCATTTCTATGTTCATATAGCAATCCCCTTATGACGACACTGTGTTGCAGTGAGATGTGTTATGTTACTGTCGCCTGATTGGTTACTGGCAGCAAAGTCCTCAGTTCAAATCAGGCATCGATTGGTGAAATTGTGTTTTACTTTAAAGGCAACCGAAACAAAAAAAAATGTTGTGTCGTACCCTCTGTGGTACAGCGAGTTCCACGTGCCGTCACAGTACGTTGGCCAACCGTGTCGGTCGTACGGCCCTTCACAACTTCTTTGTCTCCTCGCCTCTTGGGGGGTGGGGGGAGACCCACAGTTGCAGAATCCCCCCCCCCCTTTCAACAACACACCTCGATAGTCTAACCTGTCTTCGACTATGACCTCAGCCGTACTCCCCCCCCCTTTTTTCCCCTCGTATAAATAATCGATTACGCAGACTGTTTGTATCGATTACTCTTTCAACACCACCACCACCTCCACCTCCTTCTTCCCCTTTTGTTTTAATGGGTGGTCGCCACGACCTCTCAGGTAGATTCACTTGGCCCCCGGGCTACTGATAAAAAAAAATAAAGTAGGCGATCATTGTGTGTGTGTGTGTGTTACCGTTAACCTGCCACCCCACCCCCGCCCCACCTCCCGTCTCCACCTTATTTTCTCCATTCTTTGTTGGTCGTAGACATTTGACAACACACGCCGAGTTCACTCACACCACCACCACCCCCACGGGCAAGCTTCCAGTCTCCCCCCCCCCGCTCCCACACACGATCACACGTCTTTCATTGTTTGTGCGTGCATGTGTGTGTGTGTGTGTTGTTCACTTCGATCTCTGGTATCGGCGCAGTTAGTCATTTGAGATGGCGGGCAAGGCATCCTGCTGGTTCTCACAGGTTCTTGAAGATTAACGAACTGGTTGTTGAAGATTAACGAACTGGTTCTTGAACTGTTTTATTATTTGTGCGAAATATCCTCGAAAAATCAATTACCGTGTTTCCCCCAATGTATGATGGGGCTTTCTCACGTTTATTGTGGGACCATAACCAAAGTAAATTGGGGGTGGGGGTTCTAAGGCAAAGCTGCATTCAGGGGCCCCGGGCGAAACTGTTAAGATCCCCCCTTGCAAATTTGGGACCCTAAATAATCTTAGACAATAGGGGGCCTTCCGGGTTTATTTGCCTGAGCAAGACAAGTCCAATTTGTAGAGCTAAAATGTTTGAAGATGAACAAAGTCTTTTATACTGGGAAATACGGTAACTCTCATCACTTTCTGAATGGCGTCTTTATTTTATAGCTACCTGCTGGTTTTTTAGAAACTGGTGAAATTTATTTTATTTTTGTTTACTAAAATCTCCGATCCGATTTCTTACAGTACAAAGGCGTCACCCGCAGTTTTGAGCGCCCGACATTAGGGGCGATGGGAGGGTGGGGCTGTGGGCGGGGCTTCTGTTGACGTCATGGCCGCCTTCTACTTGAATATATCAATGCAAACACACACGCTTATATAGTCTCTGTCTCTCCCACCCCCTTCGGGCTAGACCGGAAGTAAACTTCGAGGATCGTGCACTAATCTCTACACCAGAACACGCTGACCTAAGTCTCTGGAGGCACGTGAGATGGTCGTATAGATAAAAGACCAATCAGAGCACAACTTTGACAAAGTCGACGGGCCAATCAGAACACTTGTTCCATAATGAAGCCACTGTCAAGGCCTTTGTGACCTTGTGAAATACACGTGCTTGTACTATTGTTGTTTTTTTTTTTTTATATTACTACTAACAATTAGTAGTTTTACTGAGGTTACGAATATAAATAATTAAACGCTCATTGATAATCTTAGTAAGTTTAATGTTGTTTGATAACCCTAGCAACAGATGCATGGTGTCCATATCACAGTGGCACTGGTGAAAGTATTAGATGACAGTCATACAGATAACCTCACTATTTCACGTGATAAACTTCAATAAATAATTCAAAACAGTGCATGTTTTTAACCCATAATAATGTTATAGTTACATATTAGTCATCAAATTTTATTTTGAATGAATATGTAGTCATATTTTGGTTTCATGTGCTTTGTACATTTTTTTTTTTTTGAAAACCACGGATTACATGAAAGAAGCACACAATTCTTTAACAGTATTCAAGCTAATAAAAACAATTTTTAAGTACAAAACAATAAAGACTTAATATTTCTTGCGCATTTCTTAGTCAAACAAAATTCATTACTAAATTATTCTTTTTTTTTTTTTTTTAGAAAGGATATAATCTACCCTACAGGTAACCTTTCATGGTTGACGCCCTTGGGCCGCCAGTGCACCCATACACAACAATACTTTTACCCATCTTTACATTTACGTCTTGTGTTTGTCTCATCCTATTTATTTTCTTTAAAAAAAATATGACTTCCCTCCTCCTCCCCCCGTCTAAACTTCCGGGCGGCCATTTTTTTTACCCATAAATCCTTTCTCCTATCTTTCTGCCCAATCGATGGTTTCCAATCTCCATTTCAAATCTTTCTCCTCCCCCCCCCCTCCAATCGCCCGGAAATACTCTTTTTGGACAGCTGAAAGATCATTACATACCAGAAAAAGAAGGAAAAAGAGAAGAACATTACACACCAGAAACAAAGAAGGAAATTCCCCCCCCCCCCAAATCTATGTCAGGGAAGAAAATTATTCTATGCATGTTAAGTGGTCTACGGTCAAGCCACACGTGTCGAACTTTTGACTTTTGTGATATTACAGTCGTCCACTGTTATGTGATGTTGATATTACAGTTGTCCACTGTTATGTGATGTTGATATTATGTTGATATTACAGTTGTCCACTGTTATGTGATGTTGATATTATGTTGATATTACAGTTGTCCACTGTTATGTGATGTTGATATTATGTTGATATTACAGTTGTCCACTGTTATGTGATGTTGATATGATGTTGATATTACAGTCGTCCACTGTTATGTGTGATGTTAATATTATGTTGATATTACAGTCGTCCACTGTTATGTGATGTTGATATTATGTTGATATTACAGTTGTCCACTGTTATGTGATGTTGATATTATGTTGATATTACAGTTGTCCACTGTTATGTGATGTTGATATTATGTTGATATTACAGTTGTCCTGTTATGTGATGTTGATATTATGTTGATATTACAGTTGTCCACTGTTATGTGATGTTGATATTATGTTGATATTACAGTTGTCCACAGTTATGTGATGTTGATATTATGTTGATATTACAGTTGTCCACTGTTATGTGATGATATATTACAGTTGTCCACTGTTATGTGATGATGATATTAAGTACAAAGTAAAGGATGATTACTCTGTGCTGGCGTGGGGTATGAACAAATTGTGGGTGGTATGGGCCACGTATGTATATTTAGATGGGGCCCAAACAACGAGTACAATATTGAGTCAACAATAGACAGCAAACGTAGCACATGAAACGGACATTATATATATATATATATATATATATATATATATATATATATATATATACAGTGGCGCCGAGAGCCAACAAGGGCCCCAGGGCAGGACATCATTGTGTGCCCCTTAATAAACAATAAGTCGTGAAAAAATTGACATGGTCGGGGCGGCCGGGCCCCTTACAGATGTGGGCCCCCCGGCAATGACCCCCCTGCCCCTCCTCTCGGCGTGCCTGTATATATATATATATATATATATAATACGAAATTGGTAGAGTGAACCATTTATAAGCACAGTACTTTGTAACAGAGTGTAACATTAACACCACGGTTTGCTAAGGACAGAGTATAACATTGGATAGTAGTTTGCTAAGGAGAGAGTATAACATTAGATATGTAGTTTGCTAAGGACAGAGTATAACATTAGATAGTAGTTTGCTGAGGAGAGAGTATAATAACATTAGATAGTAGTTTGCTAAGGACAGAGTATAACATTAGATAGTAGTTTGCTAAGGACAGAGTATAACATTAGATAGTAGTTTGCTAAGGACAGAGTATACATTAGATAGTAGTTTGCTAAGGACAGAGTATAACATTAGATAGTAGTTTGCTAAGGACAGAGTATAACATTAGATAGTAGTTTGCTAAGGAGAGAGTATAACATTGGATAGTAGTTTGCTAAGGACAGAGTATAACATTAGATAGTAGTTTGCTAAGAACAGAGTATAACATTAGATGGTAGTTTGCTAAGGACAGAGTATAACATTAGATAGTAGTTTGCTAAGGGGAGAGTATAACATTAGATAGTAGTTTGCTAAGGACAGAGTATAACATTAGATGGTAGTTTGCTAAGGACAGAGTATAACATTAGATAGTAGTTTGCTAAGGACAGAGTATAACATTAGATAGTAGTTTGCTAAGGGGAGAGTATAACATTAGATAGTAGTTTGCTAAGGACAGAGTATAACATTAGATGGTAGTTTGCTAAGGACAGAGTATAACATTAGATAGTAGTTTGCTAAGGGGAGAGTATAACATTAGATAGTAGTTTGCTAAGGGAGAGTATAACATTAGATAGTAGTTTGCTAAGGACAGAGTATAACATTAGATGGTAGTTTGCTAAGGACAGAGTATAACATTAGATAGTAGTTTGCTAAGGGGAGAGTATAACATTAGATAGTAGTTTGCTAAGGACAGAGTATAACATTAGATGGTAGTTTGCTAAGGGTTTGAGTGGCTTACCCACAGAGTAAATTGAAAACTATTTTATCGATTGGCCAAACCAAAGTCTCCAAAAAAATAAGATTGTAGTCTCACCATAAAGAGACAACTGTTTGCCCCCGTTCTCACAAAGCAGTGCCCGACCCTATGTAGCATGACTTCCCCACCCCCCACCCCGTCATTTGTTTGGTTACAATTCCAGCAGAGGGAACAAGTCTGGGAAATGTGAGTGGGTAGAAGGACGGGGGTGGGGTGGGGGCTTAAAGGATTGAGAATTGTCCGAAGTACAAGACCGATGTACGGTATCATATGTCAACAGTACTTCACATAATGTCAACAGTACTTCACATCATGTAACGGTCTTGGGTCATACATCAGCATTTCTGACACCCCGACGGTCCTATTTGTACAAATATCGGGGGTGGGGGGTTAAGAGAGAAAGACAGATGCAGTATCTGTCCCGTCTCTAAGTTTCTTCAGTATTGGCCAGATTTTTTTTATCGGTGCGAATATGTGGCCAAATCTATTAGATACTGGCCAGTTTGTCTGGTCATTAAACCTTAGCTTTCGGTGGTGAAGTATATTGTGGGGGGGGGGTGGACTCCCGCGACTATCTTTTTGATTATCGTCTATTTTATGATGTACCATATAAAACATCAAATATCAAGAGTGTCGCATGTACAGTACATCAACTCCTACGTACGTCACATCCTCTCTTCGTACGAAACTTTGGTCTGCGAAGTATTGAAAGTGGGGGGGGGGGGAACTATATTTCCTTAACCAAATCCCTTTTAGTATGAGACGTTTGTGTCTTGCATCCTATAAACCTCTACTGGGACGGCTTGTTGAAGAGTCCTTCTTTCAACCCAACCATCGCTCATGGTCCATTGGCCTTGGAGGCACCATGTGGGACAAATGTGGTAGATGAGTGGCACAATGCCCACGCTCCCTCTAACCAACGGTTAGGGTTTGGGTGGATTTGAAAAAAATAAATTTTAGGTCTCTCTGTTGTGCATCGCACCCGGGAACTTCTGGTGGGCTATCGCTCTATCTCTCTCCCTCTCCCTCTCTCTCTCTCTCTCTCCCTCTCACTCTCTCTCTCCCTCTCTCTCTCTCTCTCACTCACTCTCTCTCTCTCTCGCTCTCTCTCTCTCTCTCTCTCTGTCTTCCACTTCCTTCTTCCTGAGCTACTCTCTAACCGTATCAGGGTCACTCAAACTTGGCAGTAAAGATAAAAGAAATTTGACATAAAATAGTACCCCCACCCCTTCTGTTCGATTTCTACTTTAAATAAATAAAAAAAGCCCCAAAAGAACAGTAAACACTGTGGTTGTTTGGTTGTTTTTCTTTTTACCGATTAAGTCCCTTTATCAACAGCGAACGACCGTAATTTTAGTCTATAAAAAAAATGGCGGGAGAGAAATTACCGTATTTAATCTGATGAAAAGGTTCTGCCGTTTGTCTCGGTGATTTTGGGTCTAGGGAGTTTTGCGCATGGCCGGTCAAACGCTGCAATACTGGGGGTGGGGGTGGAGGTGGATTAGAGGGGGGTGGCTTTCGTTTTAAACTGAAAGCCTTGATTGTGGAAGGAGGGGGGGGGGCGGGGCCGTTTTATGACGGCAGATGGGTATGTTTGAGTACTTTAATGGAACTCACGCTTGAGCCCGCGTGATGGCCGTCAGCCCCTCCCCCCCACCATTACCCCCCCCCCACCCCCGTTAGTTTGAGGCACGACCCCCACAGCTGTGTCATCCCCGCGTTATTTTCAGTGACTCCCCATTCAGGTAATTTTGGCTTGTTGGTGGAATGCCCCTCCCCCCCACCCCCACCCCCACCCCTATCTTGCAATGATTGTGGCTTTTTTCTGCGACCTCCCTGTAATTTACTAATGGCACCTGGCCATATCATTGACCATTTACTCCCGGGCCATAATGTGGAAGATGTAACCCATTCATGTTGTTGGCTGACGTTTGATTCAACGTAGAAATCCAGAATTAAAACAATGGCTTTGTTCCGTTTCTTCTTTCCATATGTCCTTGTGTTCCGTTTCTTCTTTCCATATGCATATGTCCTTATGTTCCGTTTCTTCTTCCCATATGTCCTTATGTTCCGTGACTTCTTTCTGTATGTTTTTCTGTAGTGGCAACAAGATTCACAAAAAAAAAAAACCATACATGTAGTAGGTCATCATGGATTCTCAAATTAGGTGGCTGCCTATGACCCCATTCTAGTGATAAAGTATGTCATTTTGCCCCCCCCCCAAACCCCAGAACGTCTTTGCCAATAGGCAGTGGCTACGGTTCGGTCCGACCGAACCCGTATTTTTTTTACTTCGGGTACCAGCCATAGATAATATTGCTCCACACCCTAACCCTATCCCTAACCCTAATCCTGAAAAAAAAAATTCTGAAAAAAAAAAATAAATTCTGTTGTTATATAGTTCAGTGCAGCGACTCGGCCGCTATGCAATAATAAGTAAGGCTGGTACCCGAAAAAAAAAATACGCGTTCGGTCGGACCGAACCGTTAGCCACTGCGTTGCCAATAAGAGGTACAGTTAAACAAAGATGTGACATGATTGAGTTGGCAGGAAGTGGGGGGGGGGGGGTGTTAAGCCTTTGTTCATTTTTTCCAAAGATAAAAAAAAGTTTCATTTGTTTAATGACACCTCGCGTGACGTCTTCAGAGTAAGTGTGCAAATTGATTTGATTGGCCGCCGTTTGACTTTGGAAAGATGAAACCAAACACTGGTGGGTTGAAATGAAATGGGGGGGGGGGAAGGGGCATGGTTGGGAAATTGGGGGGGGGGGGTTAATGAATGTGTGCGAAGGTACATGTCGCAATGTAATTAAAAGTGCGCATGTTTGTTTTCGAGTGATTGGGCCATAAGATTTTGATTGGAGTCAGACTGGACAAAAGTTTCTTGCCTCTTGTTGTGATGGTGCGTCATTCATGACTTAATTTGTAGTTTGACTAATTGTGACGGCGAGACTTGCTCCTGGTAGGTAGGTGCCGGTCAGTAGAGAGACTTTAGTTGGTAAACACCATTCTTTATGACGTAAGAACTAGATAAAATATGATAGCCGAACCACGACCGCTTGTAAATGTTGGCAAAATACCTCCAGCCACATAATAGCCGCCATTATATTGTTGGACATTGGTTAGTTTTGACATTGGTTCAGACAAATAGGATTAGCCCCTCCATTCTGGACCTGTAAGGCAACATAAGATGTCCTTGTGAATGACAGTTAATGTTCCAGTCGTTACATTACAGTAACAGCACCTGATACCACTATCAAAGCACATTGCATTGCTTTACAGTAAAAGCACCGTGCATTACACCACAGGTCCATCTATTCCTCTGTTCGATACTGGTCTGTTTACTGCTCCGTTCGATACTGGTCTGTCTTCATTTGGTCATATTTGCTCTATCCATTCCCCCCTGGTCAGGTTTGGTATATCAATTGTTTATCAGAGTCTACCGGATGGACACGTGTTCTGTTATTATTCTGTTACAGGGTTGTGTGCCTTGAAAGAGAAATCGTTAAGTGGGTCACAGTGATCGGTCGATGGTCAGCCCCTGCCGCAGAAATCATTTCTCAAATTAATCGAACTGGTTCTGAACAGGACTGTCTTAAAACCAGTCTCAAGTGCTCGCTTTGTCCCCCCTCCCCACTCCCTTGTCCGTCCCCCCCCCACACCCGTACCCCCCACCCCCCCATCTCGCTGACCCTCTGGCTGGTCTCAATTTCCTTATAAGCATTTTGACTGATTAGATCGTACAGTGAGGACGAGTGGCTGGAAGTTGTATCAGATGAGGTATCTTGGTGGATCACTCTGGATTACAGCCAGTCGACCTGTATGGGAGAATGATATAGATATGTCTGTGTATCTATCTGTCTGTCTGTGTATCTATCTGTCTGTCTGTGTATCTATCAGTCTGTCTGTATCTGTCTGTCTATCTATCTATATATATATATATAGTGTCTGTATCTATCTACCTGAGAGCCATTGGTTCGATCTGCGGTGAGTACCAATTGATTTTCAGGTCATGGGTTAAGTCTCCGCAATATCTCCCGTGGTGCCTCCAAGGCCATTGGACTATCGGCCAGGGTGGAAATAAAAGAAGGGCACCATAAAAACCGTCCCATTGGTGTTTGATAGAATCTAAGTTGTTTCATCTCATCCTCTCAGGGACTTAAAACACCTATCTGTCTGTTTGTGCAACCGCCTACCATTGTTGGCACATCTCTCTAGTTGATATCTGCCCGTACTTTGTAATGTCATTATACGTGTTGATACGTCAGCTGTGTATATGTGTGTCTGCCAACTCTGTCGTTTTCCCTCCTTCCATATTCCTATTTGACTATTCATATTGTCTGTCGTTTTGTCTGCGTTCTATTGTTATTGCTGTGTGTGGATTTTTTTAACAGTGTCCATTTATTGGTCAGCTGCCAGCTGGTCATCCAGCCATTTAGTCAACTGCGGCAGTGGCGTTGCGTTTGATCAGGTTCACATACGAGCCCCCCACGTGGACCACGCAATGTTTAGCAATATTTGCCCCCCCCCCCCCACACACACACACAGTTTTTGTTTTGGCTGAACAGAAAGGGCGCAAACAAACAATACTTTTTTTTTTACCTACTGGGATTCAGAATAAAACAACTACTGCACTATACCAGTGAACTTGGGTAATTTCTCAAAGCCTTTTTTTGTGTCTATTCCCTTTCTATCGAGGTGCAAAATTTCTCATTCACTCAGCAAATTCTCAAGCCCCGTTTCCCATTGGGGGGGGGGGAATATTCTTGATTTATTGTCGCATCCTTCTTCTGTCTTACTGACCCCCCCTTACATCTCCATTGCATTCCATCTTTTCTGATGGTCAGCACTGACCTATCAAACTGATCAATTATTTAACTTCTGCAAACATCGTCCTTGTATTATTTGGCCAGGTTTTTTTTTCAGGAATTTTCTGCAAAAAAAAACAAAACAACAGGAGAACTATTGAGTGTATATTATCTTGTCTCTCCCCCCCCCCCTGCTCCCTATCACATTGCACCCCATCCATCGCCGTTTTATGAAAGCAAATGTCAAATTTACATAACTGTTCCCCATACTATGCTGCTTCGGGGGTGAGTGGGAAAGGGGGAAAAAAAGAAAAAATTCAAAGGGCAGATAATTAGCCTCTTAAATCCCCTACGTGAATAAAGTTATCTCCCGCCATTTTGTTGTCAGACGCAAGAAGCAAAAGACACATCTACAAAACAAAACAAAAAAAGAACATTCCTAGCAACATACAAAAGGTCCGACCCATCTGATTTCCAGCCAATCGCGATCTCTCCTCTCCCTATCCTGTATTTCCACATCTATAATGACAAGAGATGAGCGCCCCCCCCTTCACCCCCCCTTCACCCCCCCCCTTTCTTTATGCAAATATATGGGGTCCTTCATTCTCTTCCAATGATCCGCCATCTTTGATGTATTTTGAAAGCCAAAATGTTTTTTTTTCCCTCCCTTACGAATTTTCCTCCAATCTGAAAATAAAGGGAGGGAATAATTCAACATGTTTAGTCAGTTCTTTCCCCTTGAGTTGGTCTTACGTCTGCTTATCCATAAAATTTACCCCACCGCTCTCTCCTTCCCCCCCACCTCTCCCTCTAACATAATGTTGCAGAACTGACCACAGCTTTGGGTGCCATTTTGTATAAATGTTCTTGTTCTAAAATAATATCACATTACATATTTTTGAAAAGGTGGCATCATACTGGCCTCGGCTGCCATTTTATGGAGCTGCCATTTATTTACGTTATGCGCATCTTTCTGAATGGCATCGGCTGTTAAATTGTTATGCGTGTTATGAATCAATTACACCATAACGTCTGCTCTGTTCAATAGATATGTCGTTCGTTAATGTATTCATTGGCATCTCTTCTATGGTTTTGCTCGGTCAGAACCGGTTAAAATATGTAAACAGTGTATTTTATCATTGATAAGTCAACAGCTCGTAATTCTTTTTAAAACGTATTTAACATCAAAATCATAGCTACATTTCTCTTAATGTAGTTCAATCTTTAAATAAAATCGGCACCAGAAAGTGTATATCCTGTACCAAGTTTAGCACACAGCCTAACATAGCTGTCCAGATTTTTTGCGGTGTCCCTAGATTGTTATATTTGCCAGTTGGTCTTTGGGGAAGAAATAAGAATTTAAAATATACATATTAAAAAAAAAGTTGCACGTTTTGAAGAGAAGGGATTGCGATGGCTAACAAAAATCAATTAGGTTAATGAAGTGGGTGGGGAGAGAGGGGGCGGGCGGAGGTGGGGCATAGTGAAAGTGTGTGTGTGTTTGTTTTTGTGACAGAGTGTGTAAGTGTGCTGATAGGGAACTGATAGTGGACTGCCAGAATCGAGTGTTGACGTTCAGACTAGCGCAAGGGACTCAATTCTCTTGAGGAAGAAAAAAAAAGGGGGGGGGGGAGAGAGAGACAAAACAAAAACTGTTGAGGGGTTTATGTCCTTGCATTCCCCTCCCCCGGCTCCCACTTTTGCAAAATTCATGCATTCTGATCGACTACTCGTGGATAGCCGAGAGGGGGAGGGGGAATCACTCGGTACATTGCATGCATTGCCAAAAAGTCTTTATCTGGGACATGGCCACGCCCATAGCGGACACACTGGGCACTGACCCTTATTATTATTTGACAGGAAATTAATGGGATCGATTACTACTGATGCACCCACCCCTATCTCATTTGAGCAAGAAAATACAAATAGCGCGTCGCTTGCGATAAATCTATTAAAACTGCGAAAGATGAATTGTGTGTGACAACAAATTATGCTAATAACAGAGCTTGGTGACGTCATATTTAGGCCAGTACAACGCAATTTGAATTACTCAGCCATTTCGCTGCGTTCACGGTTTCGATTCTAAACCTATCTCGCTCTCGCTCTTGACTTTGTGTTATACCGTATTCTATTCTCAGGGCAAATCATCTACGTAATTCTATAAAATATAATTTTTATAATTAGCTGTGTACGATAAAATGGTAGGCCACACCAGAAAGGAAAGGCCAAAATTAAAATTTGCTATATTTATTTTTGGCTCAGTTTTGACGTCTGCTGCTTAGTAAAGAAGTGGTCAGTGTATTTTTTCCACAATTGATATATAATCCTCAGTTTGTCTCTGCCACATGGATTTAATGTGCCTTTCTTTTTCTTTACAGGTTGTGCATTTGTGAAGTTTTCCAATCACCAAGACGCTGTCGCCGCGATTAACGCTTTGCACGGCAGCCAGACGATGTCGGTAAGTTATTTGGTTCACATTTGTAAGCTTTATCTGGCAAGTTAATGGCTTGTTTATAATCATACTTGAGAAGAATGTAATATTTACGTTTATAAACTAAGCAACACACGTTTGCGAATCTGTTCCTACTTTAACCTTATGAAAACACTATGATGTTGTCACGTAAGCAGTGGTTATCACATGGTGGGTGAGTTGCTTTGAAGTGTGCCGCCAGCAACGTAATGCTTACTTGATGAACACAAATTGACAGTTAATTTTATCTTTTTCTTTTTTTTTTTTACATACTTTACCAACAGGTTTCTTACTGAATTGCCAATCCTAATTAGAACAATTGATTGGGTGGGGAAGTAGGGGGTACTTGTGGTGAAAATTCGTTTTATCAGTATTTTCCTTTTTTGATATTCCTGCAATGATTAAATTTCAATTCTCCTGCAATAAAAGCAACCAGCTTTTTGGTAAATTTGGCTAAATTAATTTTAACATTGACATGTCAAGTAAAACTGTTGGGTTTTAAAAGAATGGCAGGGCTGTTACTAACATTTTCTGTATTTTGTTGCACCAATTAATAAAGCAAACTCGTTTTTATTTTTTTTAACCCTATAACATGAATATGAGACTAACTTAAACTTTGTATCTTTGCTACAGATGAGAGTGTAAACTTGTCAATAAAATGAAATACTATGTTATTATTATGCTTTTTTCCCCCTTATAATGTTGATGTATAAAGATACTATATTATACCGGAGAAATGTCGTAAACAAGAATGTTATGAAGTGAACGATAAATCAAAGAAGAGATGCTGTACAATGTAGGTCACAATTTTGTATCTTAAATTAGTTTATGTCTTTTATAGGGCGATTTTTTCTTATATAACAAATACTTTTAAGCTTCCATTTTATCGTATATAGAACTTACATGGAATCTGTTCTATACAGCTACATTGAAGCTAGATTATAAACATTTCTACATTTTACAAATAAACATAGAACGTTCATGACAGCATTTATCACAATTTAAACGTGTTACTTACTTCATGTGGATGTTTTAGATGGAAAAGATATCTACATAATATAATCAAGATGTTAGAAGAAGATACTGGCCTTGAGAAGAGGATAGAAGTTAATGGCCTTGAGAAGAGGATAGAAGTTAATGGCCTTGAGAAGAGGATAGAAGTTAATGGCCTTGAGAAGAGGATAGAAGTTAATGGCCTTGAGAAGAGGATAGAAGTTAATGGCCTTGAGAAGAGGATAGAAGTTAATGGCCTTGAGAAGAGGATAGAAGTTAATGGCCTTGAGAAAACGATAGAAGAAGATACTGGCCTTGAGAAGATTATAGAAAAAAAAATGGTGGACTTCTAATAATAAAGTGACAACATAAAAGGTATTCAAACTTTCAGGGCCCCATGTTTGAGCCATGCACGAGCCATGTACGAGCCATATATGAAACATCTGCGTTCTCTATTCACTCCGCCTCTGGAAGTTGATCATAATTTTCAACCCGTGTTATAAAAAAGCACAGAAAAATAATCAGTGTGTTCTACTAGCGCAATGTCAGGTCACACAATGTCAAGTCACACAATGTCAAGTCACACAATGTCAGGTCACACAATGTCAGGTCACACAATGTCAGGTCACACAATGTCAGGTCACACAATGTCAGGTCACACAATGTCAGGTCACACAATGTCAGGTCACACAATGTCAGGTACCTTGAAGAAACAGATGCGGACTCAGGTAATTTCTATGGGTTTTAATAGGTAAGTAGCTAGGCGAACTCGGATAGGTTATTTGGGTTTTACTAGTAAGTAACTAGGCGGACTAGGGTAGGTTCTATGGGGTTTACTAGGTAAGTAACTAGGCAGACTAAGATAAGTTCTATGGGTTTTACTTGGTAAGTAACTAGGCGGACTAGGGTAAGTTCTATGGGTTTTACTAGGTAAGTAACTAGGCGGACTAGAGTAAGTTCTATGGGGTTTACTAGGTAAGTAACTAGGCGGACTAGGGTAAGTTCTATGGGGTTTACTAGGTAAGTAACTAGGCAGACTAAGATAAGTTCTATGGGTTTTACTTGGTAAGTAACTAGGCGGACTAGGGTAAGTTCTATGGGTTTTACTTGGTAAGTAACTAGGCGGACTAGGGTAAGTTCTATGGGTTTTACTTGGTAAGTAACTAGGCGGACTAGGGTAAGTTCTATTGGTTTTACTAGGTAAGTAACTAGGCGGACTAGGGTAAGTTCTATGGGGTCTACTAGGTAAGTAACTAGGCAGACTAAGATAAGTTCTATGGGATTTACTTGGTAAGTAACTAGGCGGACTAGGGTAAGTTCTATGGGTTTTACTTGGTAAGTAACTAGGCGGACTAGGGTAAGTTCTATGGGTTTTACTTGGTAAGTAACTAGGCGGACTAGGGTAAGTTCTATGGGTTTTACTTGGTAAGTAACTAGGCGGACTAGGGTAAGTTCTATTGGTTTTACTAGGTAAGTAAGTAGGCGGACTCGGGTAAGTTCTATGGGTTTTACTAGGTAGGTAACTAGGAGGACTAGGTACTCTCAGTGCGGCACGAACCTCGTTCCAGCAAGGGGCGACACTTTCATCTCTTAGAACCTTTTGCACTGGAAAAAGAGCTGCAGTTTCAGAGTTCTTCTCGGGCTATTTACACCAATAGATTCTATACATTAAGAAATCATTGCTACAGTGATTTAAATTTGAATCTTGCGGATATTGAAAACAGATTAGCGCGATTAGAAAACTGTGTATAACGCATTATTTTTTTTTTTATTTTATAACTCTGTTGTAATGGGATGCTTACCACATTATAATCTATTAATTAGTTTCACTCATTTTTTAAACTTTTTGTTAAATGTTACACCGTAAAGATAACATTTGTTTACAGAGTAAATTACAAAGAAAAAAAAAATAACCAATTGTTATTTCAATTAAGTTTACTTATAACATTTCATGTTGTTGTATTTTTTGTTATTTATATTTTTTCAGAGCAGAAAAATTTTCTTACAGACTAACGTATAGGCCTGGATACTATCCTTTCTAATGAGAAAGCTGGCAAAGGAGATATCTTGGCACCTAATCCATGATAGTTCATTTTCATAAGCCTTTGTTCAAATAAATAAAATATAAATGCAGAGCACACAATTGCGATTTATTTTTTTTTATTTTGAATTGTGGGAGTCAAAGACCTTGCACGTTGGGGGGGGGGGGGCAGGGTTGCGCGGATGCACCCTCTCTTTATGACGGGCCTGTTATTATTCATTGTGGCAGCCTCATTAGGGCCCATGATTTGTTGCGGCAGACCTATTATGCAACACCGCCATAACTAAAAAAATTTCTGATCCCCGAATCTGGTGGGTGGGGAATAGGGGGAGGGGCATTTCGGACATCAAAGCCTGACCCAGAGGTTTGACCAGAGTCCAGTAGGGCTTTGATCTCAATCACTTAAAACTGTGCAACGCTGACCACAGCCCTATAAGCTGTGGGGATGAGGGGAAACATATGGGGCACTGTGGTGGGGGAGGGGGGGGTTCGATCTCAACATATCCCTCCTTGTCAGTAAGCGTGATGCTATCATGCAAAATAAAATGTACATAACAATAATAAAAGTACACGTGTAGGTAAACAATTGATCATAATTGACCCAGGAAAATGGACAAAAAAAATCATACATTTGGAAATTACATAATTATTATTGTCAAAATGACATGCTGAGAAAATACACAAGAGACATAATTCTAAAATGTCTTTTAACACCCATTCTACTACAATCTATCAAACCAATATGTCTGGTTCCAACTACAATATCTTAACTAAAAAAAACTAAATATATATATATATACAGGGTGCTTCAAAAAATGTATACACACTTTAAACTATTGTAGTTTTCCCGCTCTACAAGGCTAATGTTATATTTCTTCGCCAGGTGCCAGCATAATCGTCCCTCTATGTTATATTGTCAGTTGGAATTTGTAATATCAACATGGGGGACGTACGTTTGAGTTTTGAAGAACGTTAGCAGGTTATTAAGTGGTACTGAAATTTTGTGAATGGATTCAGGAGATGGTGATACGTGAACCGGAGTTTATGAGTAGCATCATTTGGTCGGATGAAGCCCAATTCAAACTTAATGGAACTGTCAATAGGCACAATTGTGTTTACTGGGGTGAAGAAAATCCTCACATTACAATTGAAAAAGCTGTAAATTTGCCTGGTGTAAATGTGTGGTGCGATTTGTCTTCAAGGGAACTCATTGGACCTTTTCGATTTGAAGGCACTGTAACTGGTATTAATTACCTAACAATGCTTGCTGATTCCATATTTCCTGCCATTCGTGCATTATACGGTAATGATAATTTTTATTTTCAACAAGATGGTGCCCCGCCGCACTATCACAGGGACGTACGAGCTTACCTGGATCAAAATTTGCCGGGCCAGTGGATAGGACGCAGGGGGCCAATCGAGTTTCCAGCACGCTCTCCAGACCTTACACCACTGGATTTCCATTATTTATGTCAACAAACTTTTTGCGATTTTTACCTCCCCCTTGTCAAAAACTTGTCAAACTTCCAGATACCCCTCCCCCTATAAAATTACGTCAACATATACAAATAATGTTGGAAGCAGAAAAAAAATGACAATGGCCCAAATGTATGTGTTTTGGTTGTTCTAAGTGGACCCTATTTAAACCTCTGCTGTATTCAAAGTAATACAGAATGGAGCTTGGTAGAATAGATGGCGCTGTATATCACTATTATCTCATTTCCTACATGTGATTTTGACGAGAATCACATGGGAGTCACTTCCGGCGTACAAGAGTTTTCTAGCAATAGTAATTGTATAGTGGAGAAGGCAACATTTTAAACAGTTTATTTCATAAAATGGCCTCTTTTTTAGGTAAGAATACGTTTTATTTTCTATAACTAGAAACACAATAACTAAATTTTCTAAAATTGTCTTGAAAATTCCTAAATATCAAAATAAATGCATGGCGTAACATAACATGGTTATGCCAAGTCATGGCAAGTTTGTATGTAATGTGTACGCAACGTTCTGCTGTGTGATTGTAAAAAAAAATTCACGAAATGGCCCATTATTCAAACAAAAATATAATTATAATAGTTTTTTTTAAAGTGACATGCCACAGTGATAATTCCTGACATTAATACAAGTTAAATTAGCTTAATTATTTATCCGTCATGTTCGCCATGACACTATCATACTATGACTCAGTATAGGGCTGTATTTTAGGCCAAGCCAAGGCTAAGAACGTGAACGTGGTTTCATGTGGTTATAACTTAAATGTCATGATATTTATAAAAAAGCTATAATATAGTCGTTTAAATTAGCTAAATTATTGTTGCATCATTTAATACTGCAGTCATCATAACTTACAAGGTCATTTAGTAAATAGTAATAAGGATCATAAGGCTGAGCACTGTTAAAGCAAGGCTTAACTTAACCTAAGCATAAATAGTAAAAGCTGTGAAAATTATTATTTTTTACCAATAGTTAAACTTTTTGTTAGAAAAATGTATTAATTATTATAAATAAATAATAATTTTATTGCTGAGAGAAAGCTTTTTTTGCTACATAGGGAAAAAGATAATTATTTTTACAATGCATTAAGAAAAAAAAATGTGTACAAATACTCTTTATTTGATCAATGAACAATTTTTTTCTATTTTACTTAGGCATCTTAGGAACACAAACTAATGCCTTGATTGAAGTGTGCAAGATCTAAACCTGCAGAGTGTATAAGGAAGCCTGCAGTGGAACCCCCAAGGCCAGAGAAAAATTGACCACCCAAAGACCACTTGGAGAAGGTCTTGCGAGCAGGAGATGAAAAGCTGTAAACAGACATGGAGGGAATTGAAAAAGGCCCCCCCCCAAAAAAAAAACAGAGTGCTCTAGAGAGTGGTTGCAGAGGTCCTTTGCTTCGCAAGGAGTTCAAGTAAGTCAAGATTGTGTAAATGGGGATGGGTGGTAGCGTGGTGTAGAGCGCTTGACTGTCGACCGGAGGGTCCCGGGTTCGAATCTCACTGAAACCCTTGGGATTTTTGCAGGTCCTGGTGTAAGTCCCCAAGTCCACCCAGCTTTATATTGGTACCTGACTTTAAGTTGGGGGAGTAAAGGCAGCTGGGCATTGTGCTAACCACACAATCCCTTTATATGCCAAGGTTACTGCAACACTTCATCTGCCCCAATGAGCCCTTAGGGGCTTAAGAGAACTTCAATATTGTATGAAGCTGATTTAGTTGACATGTCATAGGGATTTGCTCAGTGTGTTGGAACTAGCAGGGATCTAACTTGTGTTTGTAAGGTTGGTCCTAGTTTTTCATCAGCAGATGATACTTATATTATTAACCAACAGTTGTTACTTATATTAGTCATTAATTCTGTACCAGTACATAAAATATAACTAATTATGCATTGTAATAAAATTTGTTAGAAACAGAAAATTACATTGGTCTCTGTATACAGATAAATAATTTAATTAAAAATAATATTAGCTAAATTAAAAGCAAAAGAACCATATTTACAGGCAATTTGTTTTGCTTGGATTCCCAATAGTCGGAATTATAGATCAGTAATGGCTTTGAGCTATGGCGTTTATTATAAGCCTTTAGTATAAAATCATAAATATGCTGATATTTACTAAAACTAATTCACTTTGATTGCATTCTTTTTTCTAGAAATACTTTGTTACTGGTGCAAAGCTCAAAAGCTTCATTTCTGTCAAATGACTATGGTGACAAGAAGGATCAACCTTTACGATTCAATGTCTTTTTTTTTTTTTGGTAAATGATTTGTATAAATATATTTATTGAATACAGTGTTGAATATTTTACGAATATTATTTGTAATCTAAAACACTAGTAAAAACCATAAAACTTGATGACCAATGATTAGTGTGATTTATTTTAAAATAAATAAAATATAACGTTATTTAATTAATTATAATGTTAACACATTTTTATTGTTAAAGATAAAATCAAGCATGATCGTTCTGTTTAGGAGGAGGGGGCAGTACAGTGTAGAGCTCTTGACTTTTGACCCAAGGATCTAAGGTTCAAACCTTTGGTCCAGGTGAAAGTTCACCCAGCTTTATGTATGCATCTGACATATTTTGTGGAAGCAAAGCCATCAGGGCATTGTGATAACAACACTGAAACTGATGAAATGAGCCAGTGTTAGGTTTTTTTTTAGATTGTTATTTTTATAAACAACTTTTTTTTTCTCTTTCTAGATAAGTCATGATTTTGTCTTCCTGGTATGCATTTTAAAGAAAGTTTCAAAAGTCCAAAAATTCCATTCATTTCCTGTTATGTCCATCAAAGAATGAGATTTTCTTAATGGAGTTAATAGAAGATAATTGCTAATAAATATCTAATAGCTGTAATATGTGAAGTGTTTTTTTTTTACTGTTGTGACTGAATTTGTATTATTTATTAGACACACAGTGTTTTAAAGTTATGTTTACACAAATAAAACATTAGCAATTGCACACAACAAACTTATTCATTATGTACACAATAAGAGATAATGCTTTTTCTATATTGGTAAAGCTTTATTTTAATTAATAAATATTTACTAAATGTAATACTAATTCAACTTTATAATCAGGCAGGATGTCTATCCTATACTTGTGAAATACTGTCATTTGGCTGGCTTTTGCACATTTCAATCAACGCTTTAAGACTGAGAGTTGTGGTTATACTTCAACTTTTGAAGACCTATTAAACAAAAAAAATTGAGACCTCTAAAGATGGGTGCATTAAAACAGGCTTCACTTTTTAATTACTCAGTAAATTACTGGAAAAAAATTATGATTTAAACCATAAAATATAAATAATTAAGTAAAAGTAATAAAATCAAATTAATAATATGTGCCATCCTATACAATACATTTTTACCTCAATCAGAAAGTATTTACTATCACAAACAGTTGTCACAGCTTTGGGATTTGGTAACTTTGTCTTAACCATTTTATGAACTAAAAAATAAAACAAATATTTGCAACATAACACAATATACAAATCAATCAAAAATTTCAAAAGTTGAGATAATTATTTTCTTAGCTTTAGTCCCTTCCATATCTATCATTTAGTTAGAATGTTAGACTAATACTATTAATACTATCAATTATTGTTCATATATGAAGTTGTTCAAAAATGTTACTTCATAACTTGATCAGACTTATCCATGTATTAAAATGATAAAATCTCATTACTGTTTGTCTCTGGCGCGATGACTCAGTCAAAGGCTGAACTCATTAGACTTATTTGCATCTAGGCCTATTTGCTTGGCTGTATAGATCGCATGAATCATTGAATGTATTGCCAATGGAATAGTATGACTATGTTTGTTCTTTCGCCTTGGCTGGAAATCAATGTACAACAAACCTACTATTGGTTAATGTTTGCTCCAGATATATGTGTGTTTTATTACACTATTGTGTCTTTTCCGACTAAGTAATGTCAGTAGAGTACACGTCTCTTGGTATGTATCCATGTTACTATTGTTAATGTTACGGTATGTTATACTCATTGTTCCGATCTTGTTGATTTGGTTTCGGAGACGAAAATCGTTTCATACCATCAATATCAAACAGTTAAGCTACCAGATATACATGTCCTACAGGAGCAATGTGCTTTTTTCACTAGAAAAATCAAATTTCTTTAATAAAACAACGATCAAATGTCATCCAACTCTATATAAGTTATTGAGAAAAAATGTTTGTTTGTACGCCCGATGTGTGCGCATCGAGCTGCGCAGTCATGCGCATCGAGCTGCGCAGTCATGCGCAGTCTAAACAAATCTATTTTTAGTAATCTTTTGTATTTCTACCAAGCTCCATTCCACTAAGAACATCGAACACAATGAATTAATAGGTTACAATAAGGTTTACCAGAAATTATACAAGGGTAAAATATTAGACTTATCTGCAGCTTCTAGATCCTAATCTTGAATTGATGTTACTAATAATTATATGTTATAGTTCCCTTCGATTTTTAATTAGCTCTAACGTTATTAGTTTCTGATTCTTTTATTTTAAATTAAGATAATATTGTCAATAATCTAATAGTGGGAATGTACCTCAATAATACACAGTCTTGAACAACAGATCAGTAATCCACAAAGTTTAGGCAAATTAAGCTCACTAGAGCAATTACTTCCGTCAGCAACATCAGCTACGTCAGCAGCATCAGATACGTCGGCAACAACAGCAAACAGCAACGTCGTGCCATATAGCAGTAAAAAACATACGTACTATAGATTGCGGTACACAGTGTAGTACTTTAGGACTAATTCATTAACCAGTAACCTCAGCTCAACAGTAATCTCAGTTGTTGCACATCAACATCAGTTTGAAGGAAAGAAATAAACGATTCAAAACGTCGGCAGGAGCTCCACTGCAGCCTACTCAGCAACAATAACTTCTATCACTGCAGCCTATCAGCAACAATAACTTCTATCACTGCAGCCTATCAGCAACAATAACTTCTATCACTGCAGCCTATCAGCAACAATAACTTCTATCACTGCAGCCTACTCAGCAAAAATAACTTCTATCACTGCAGCCTACTCAGCAACAATAACTTCTATCACTGCAGCCTATCAGCAACAATAACTTCTATCACTGCAGCCTATCAGCAACAATAACTTCTATCACTGCAGCCTACTCAGCAACAATAACTTCTATCACTGCAGCCTACTCAGCAACAATAACTTCTATCACTGCAGCCTACTCAGCAACAATAACTTCTATCACTGCAGCCTACTCAGCAACAATAACTTCTATCACTGCAGCCTATCAGCAACAATAACTTCTATCACTGCAGCCTATCAGCAACAATAACTTCTATCACTGCAGCCTACTCAGCAACAATAACTTCTATCACTGCAGCCTACTCAGCAACAATAACTTCTATCACTGCAGCCTATCAGCAGCAATAACTTCTATCACTGCAGCCTACTCAGCAACAATAACTTCTATCACTGCAGCCTACTCAGCAACAATAACTTCTATCACTGCAGCCTATCAGCAACAATAACGTCTATCACTGCAGCCTATCTGTAATAATAACTTCTATCACTGCAGCCTATCAGCAACAATAACTTCTATCACAGAACATATGAAATGGTCGACATCAGCTATACGACAAGTTAAACATTAATGCCACGAGCTACATTTACAATTTGTAAACAAAGATTTCGTCTAGATTACAAGATGTTCGGGGTCAAAACATCCAGGTGTTAGAAATAAAATTTAAAGCATTGAGCGAAACCGGTAAGTTTCAGTACCAAATAGAAGACAACTGTTTATAGAACTGTGACCGGATTTTTTTTTTTTAAAGAATAGCGCAATACATGACCCAAAGGTTATCACACGGCCTAAAGAACTTTCAAGTGTTACTCTTACTACGTATCATGCAAACAGTTATCCGTTAGTTTTTCTTGGGGCCTCACCATCTCTAGATATCTCTGCCTAGGGCCTCTAGGGAATATCTTTTTATTTGAATCTGTGAGAGTGTGAGTGAGTGAGAGTGTGAGTGAGTGAGAGTGTGAGTAAGTGAGAGTGTGAGTGAGTGAGAGTGTGAGTGAGTGAGAGTGTGAGTGATAATTAATTTGTCTTAAAATCGTTTTTCTGTGTTTTTACTTGTATTTTAGAACTTTGTTGGGTGTACAATTATCGTTTACACACGAAAACCTTTGTCGATATATTAGATTAGTTATATTAGGCTATATAATGATCGTTGAAATTTAGTACTAGTCTTTTTGTTTATATTATACTGGTTGAGACATATTACTTGTAAATAAAAGTATTTTCTTTATCCAAAGCACTAGCTTTTAAGTTAATACTAGTATGTATATACATAGCACATACATGACACTGGTTGATATATGATTCTAGTTTTACACGTGACACTTGTCTATACATGATACTAGTGAATGCATGATACAAGTGAATGCATGATACAAGTGAAAATACATGATACAAGTGAATGCATGATACAAGTGAATACATGATACAAGTGAATGCATGATACAAGTGAAAATACATGATACAAGTGAATACATGATACTAGTGAATACATGCTACAAGTGAATACATGATACTAGTGAATACATGATACAAGTGAATACAGGATACTAGTGAATGCATGGTACTAGTTTATAATGATATAAGCTTATACATGATATCAGTTCATACATTATACCAGTTTCTACATCATACTAGTGAAGACATATTTGTTCAATAACCTTATCGAAAATACACTGAACGCGGACATTGAGCATTGTGAAAATAAATAGTTGCTTCACACTATTTCATTTCTCTCACGCGCCTGATCAACCATCTTATTGTACACTCGGACATGCTAGATGGACCAGTCTGTGTGTGTGTGTGTTTGTGCGTATGTGTGTGTCAGTGCTCGATTTAAGAAATAACCAGTGCCGGGGATGAACACAATTTTTTGCAGAGCCGGGGATAAATGTCATCTCCTGCGGGGATGAAAAAAGTTAAACAAGACCCGGGGATGTCAATTCTCAGTGCCGGGGATATCCCCAGCATCCCCAGCGGCGGCGAGATGCCAACAATTTTTTTGAGGATCTTCAATGTAGAATCCATGGGCCAACAAGTAACTAATTTATTTTCATAGACAAAACCAACAAAAATATAAAAAAATGGGGAAAACATGTGTCTTAATTAACATAAAAAAGATATGAAACAGTACTCCATTAACCCCAACTCCTGGGAGAGCCAAGCAGCCGACCGCCAGTCCTGGAGGCTCGCTGTCCGGCAGGGTTCATCGCGCGCAGAGGCTGAGCGACAAGAAAATGCTGTCCTGAAAAGAACAAGGCGGAAGCAGAAAAAACTACAGCCAAAACAACAGCTACAACAACCATCTACATTCAAGTGCGACAAGTGCGGCAGGGATTGCCACTCCCGAGTCGGACTGCACAGCCACTCCCGGCGGTGCTTGTAGACTCAACCTAGCTACACCATTGTCTCTCCAGACGGACGGATGCCGACGGAATTAACATAGTTCACGTTGGTTCAAACTAATTTGAAGCTGAACATTAATAGGACAAGCAATGAATTTATTTTTAACAAAAAATGCAAATTTTTCATTTATTCTGTTTGTTGAAATCAAATATTACAATACTCATAATTATTTCAATAATCTAAACAAATTATGACGTTGTTCCATAACTAATTCTGTTGTTGGTTTGCCTGAAGGTAGTCCTACATCGCTGGCAGAATGCCTTCCGTCTTTTAACCATTTTGTGGCACACAACTTTGCATCAAAATATTAAAGTGGTGGACCATTAATTTGAATAAACAGCAATTGTTTGATGGTTTCGACATCTAATGAATTATTACGTAAACAAACAGTTACCATCACTTGGTACATTAACAATAATGCAGCCTCGCTCTTCAACTATTTTAGTGAGATTTGTGTATAAACTTGTTGAAACAACATAGGAGTTCCCGGGCCTAAAAATGAAAACGATGCAGTAAGAATTGCAATAAATGACTGTCCGAGCAGGTGCAGTTCCTGGGATAGGCGATATACGCCACCCCCCACACAGCCTACTATACCCTATACCAATTCCTAGATCCGCCTTGTGTCAGCGTATTAATATCAGCACCATCAAGAGAAAAATTATATTTAGATTACACTGTTTGGTTTAATTTTATAACATGTGACGTATATTATAGCTGTGAATCAGTCTTGAAAACTTACACTACACTGTTTACCAGCAAATGGTTTTACTCCAGTGTTACCATTAAACATAAATCTAGTGAGTGCAGAATAAAATATTATTTTTATCCGATACATCCAGCTACTTAGGTATTTTGATTTCAACTTCAAATAAAACTTTTTAAAGTCGGATAATCTAAACTTATTGCTACGGATATACTGTAACACATGACTTACACGCAGTAGAGGTATATGAAGATTATCTTTTTGAGATTTTACTCCTTGAAAGTTGTTTATTTGTAA
Source organism: Bulinus truncatus (assembly GCA_021962125.1). NCBI lineage: Eukaryota > Metazoa > Mollusca > Gastropoda > Planorbidae > Bulinus > Bulinus truncatus. Next base: position 2,246,852 of record JAGDYQ010000121.1, read on the forward strand.
AAGACAACTTTGTTTTAAGATAACTTTTTTGCAAGACGGCTCTTTAGACATCTTAATTTAAAATAATAAAATAAAAATATTACTTTAAATCTTTGTCTGGATTTCTATATAAAAATAATCTTTTTCTTCGATTGATAACTTGCGCCTTACGACTTACGAGCGACGAATTAAAAGTGAACATAAACTTAGAACCAAAGATTAAAAAAAAAATACTTCGAACTCTTACAGTACGTTTATTTCTATTGATTCGGTAGATAGAAACGAGTATAAAATTATAAAGTTCAACTTCAATATTTACCAGCGCTCACTCGACTTAAGAAAAAGTCAGTGCTGGGGATGAAAAAATTTTTTCGCAGAGCCGGGGCAAAATGTCATCCTCGGCAGGGATAATATTAGCTAAAGCAGAGCCGGGGCTGACAGTCCTCAGTGCCGGGGATATACCCGGCATCCCCGGCGGTAAATCGAGCACTGGTGTGTGTGTGTGTGTGTTTAGAGCAGCGTATTGGGCACGCGGCCATAAAAAGGTTCGCCACTACTGGTTTAGAGTATTCGTAACACACACGCATCTATAAGCGAAAACACAGATCGGACAGACATGGCAAGTTATTGAGAAGTCTCAAAATGAGTTTAAAAAAAAAAAAACAGTAATGAAAGCATTATTACCCAACCTCCTATCCGTCAAACCAGGCTGTTGACTAAATGAATAAAATACACATTGTTTACTACCATTGGTGTTTACTACCATTGGTGTTTACTACCATTGGTGTTGACTAACATTGGTGTTTACTAACATTGGTGTTTACTACCATTGGTGTTTACTAACATTGTTAACTAACATTGGTGTTTACTAACATTGTTGACTAACATTGGTGTTTACTACCATTGGTGTTTACTACCATTGGTGTTGACTAACATTGGTGTTTACTAACATTGGTGTTTACTACCATTGGTGTTTACTACCATTGGTGTTGACTAACATTGGTGTTTACTAACATTGGTGTTTACTATCATTGGTGTTTACTAACATTGTTGACTAACATTGGTGTTTACTACCATTGGTGTTTACTACCATTGGTTTTTACTACCATTGGTGTTGACTACCATTGGTGTTTACATGGCCGATTTGGTCGGTTGCTCCAAATTGAGCCCCACCCCCGGCAGAAGCCCCGCAATTTACATTTAGCATTAATAGTGACAGTTGTTATTCTACAAAAAAAAAAGTAGAATCCGTTGAATGGGGCCCCAAGATTCATAAGCCGTTACTGGGTGTTTATATTCTTGTACCTTAGGACCCCCGGGCAATGAATATTAAAACGGCCGTGGTGTACGGAGGGGATTCAAAAAACAGTTTACGATATCTTGGTTTTATTCACCTTGCCTTTAAAGAAAATGCGTTTTATAATACAATAAATGACAAGGTGAAGGCGACACTTACATTTTTGTTTGAAGTATTTGGAGTAGTTAAAAAAATTTTAATTAATTATTATAAATTGTAAAACTATTCTTGGAACATTTAAATTTAATCTTTTACGAAGACGCAATGAATAGTATATTGTACATTTTATTGTAACATGACATTTATTGTAAAGTAAAATCCAATCCGTTGATGAATAAATAAAAAAGTAACAAATTCCAAAAATGTTGCAAGTTAAATTTTATTCCTAATTTATTTTTCTTTTTTTTTTCTTCTTTCTGTTTCAAAACATGTCAGAAAAATTACATTATGTTTTTATTTTCATGAAATCAGTCGAGGGGAAAACTAGGCCAGTTTGATGAGAGTAGTTCCCCTTTTATTGACTCCCGATAACACCAACCTGAAAAAAAAAAGTTTATTTGTAGAAATAAAGTGTAGATTTAGTCTCGGTGAATAAATTATTGATAACACTAG
>JAGDYQ010000121.1:2251239-2286446 GCA_021962125.1 Bulinus truncatus
CATATTTGCGAAATTTCAAAAAAAAAAAAAATACTATCACTAAAAAAGTGTCTCAAAAACAATCAAATACAATATTCCCCCCCCCCCCCAAAAAAAAATAAAGCCACTATTTTAGTGAAGAAAACGTTGAGACCAAAGAAAAAAAAATAATTCTAAAAAAAGAATGGATATATGAACATCACCTGTAACAGAAAGGGAATGTTTTACTTTTATTTTGTTTTCTTTGATAAGCTCGTTTAAGGCAATCGACATACCTGTTAAAACATTTTGAACAAAAAAAAGTTAAAAATTAATCAAGATGAATTCTCTATCCAAACATGCTGTTGTTAATTAGTGTACATGTACTGTTGTCTAGTTACGTATATATATATATATATATATATATATATATATATATATATATATATATATATATATATATACTAGCTGTACCCTGCAAAAAATTTCCATAGAGTTATATCCCCTTAGACTTGATCGGTAGGCTGGGTTATTTTTTGGTTTCGGGCAGATCCGATTTTTCTTCATGGTTGTATTTTAAACTGGAATACTGTTGTACATGTATTAATTCTTTACTTTCGATTTAACGCACACTGGAAATGAGTATTATTATTATATATATATATATATATATATATATGGAGGGGGAGGGCGCGTAGTGGTTAGGTGGTGTAGATGTCTGGCTACAGAAACCAGATGTTTTCTACACTCTATATGCCCCCAAAAAACTCCTCTCTCTATATACAGTGGATTCCGCTTAATTGGGACACTGCTTAGTTGGGATAGCCGCTTATTTGGGACAAATCTCAAAGAAACCAAACCAAGAAGCCAATGGTAAATTTGTATGTTTAATTGGGACAGCCGCTTAATTGGGACAAAAAGCCTCGGTCCCGATGTGTCCCAATTAAGCGGAATCGACTGTATATGTAAAATATGAAAATGAAGAATCTTTACTGGTTTTTTTTTTCTGGGTTTGATGTTCGATAGAGGGTTTGACAAAATGTCATCATTTGAAAAAGTTCAGGAATGAACTAAAAGTGTCCTAGAGCCGCGGCTCTCAATCTGAGGTACGTGCACCCGTAGGGGTACGGGCATCTGTGAGTACGGGCATCTGTGAGTACGGGGAAGGTTGTACAGGGGGTTACGCGGCGACATATAATTCTCGTTAAAAACAACCACGAGTTTAAAGAGTATCGCATATTTTTCTCTGCGTGATTCATCACCAAACCACATTCCCGTCCCCTCCCCCCTAATGTTCCCTCTAAGCTGAGCGCGTGAGCAATCGCTCACAAGAATTCAGATCGTCGCTCATACTACACGTACGATCGCTCACTCCGACGGACGACATCGCTTAAATCGCTCAGAAATTTTGGCCTCAAACAAAATGTCGCTCAGAGGCAAAATTTTTTGCTCACTTCAAATCACACCTTAGAGGGAACATTGCAGTCCCCCCCCCCCACCAAGCACATCCAATTATGAAACGCAGTGGCTACGGATACGGCAGGCGTACTCCGTATTATTTTTTTTTCCGGGGTACGTGACAGATGTGCGCATGTGCGGCAGACGGACTGCATTTTATTGCTAATTTTTTTTGTTTTCAGGGCTAGGGTTAGGGTTAGGGTTAGGAATAGGGTTAGTATTAGGGTTAGGGTAAGGATTTTGTCGCAATATCTATAGCCGGACCCCGAAAAAAAAATATTACAAAGTCCGGCTATCGCATATGCGCACATCTACAGCCGTAAAAAAATTAAAAGTCCGTCTAGAGCGCTAGAGCGCATGCGCACGTCTATCACGTACCCCGGAAAAAAATAATACGGAGTAAGTCTGACGTATCCGTAGCCACTTCGTTATGAAAATAAGTACATCTGTCCGCTAACCTACGTGTGACAGGTACACTCGGACATACTTTTGCACCCTTTGGGGGGTACAGACGCAAAAAAAGGGTGGAGAACTGCTGGTCTAGAGGAAAAAGCTTCAACAACGGAGCCAATATGAAAGGAGCATGAAATGGTGCAAAAAGCAGAATACTTGAAAGATACCCATGGGAATTGCATGTGCCCGGTGCTTGTCATTCTTTAATTCTCGTTGTGTGACGAAGTATTTTTATTCTAAATAAAGAACTTCATTCCATTGCACAATAACTTAATACCTTTTTCTTTTGGTTCTTAAAAGTGTAGTGAAGAGCTTCAAAACACATTTATTACCAACTTTAAAATCACTGGGTTGTATTTTATAAGATAGGATAGTTAAACATTACACTATTTCAAATTTGCGAAATATAAGATGCATTATACAAAATAGAAGCTAGTGGGTTAGAAATGTTTATTTAAATATACAAGTATATATGCGGTGCAGTGCCGTAGAGAGGTTAACTCGCGCCAGGGGCACAATACCTTTTAATACCTTTTTAGCGCCCCCCCCCCATTTGAAAACCATATAATATTATAGGTAAAATAAACCATTTGGAGCACCTTTGCGTGTAGCGCCCGGGGGCATGATGCTTCCCCTTGCCCACCCCTCACTACGCCTCTGATGCGGTGTTATTTTGTGGCATGATATTTTATTTGAAATAAATTCAGTATCGAAGCTATTGTAATTAGTGGCTATCAATTAGTCAGAAGCCGTTCAAAACGTTAACAGTGATTGTGCAGATAATCTTGAAGGCAGTTAATAATTTTCTGCCAAAGCTGATGTTGAATATAGAAGGAAAAAAAAATTGCCAATTAGGTTATGAAACTGTCGACGTTTCCTTAACAAACGTGAATACGTTTGTAATAATTTTTGGTTAGTTCAGTTTTCAAAACTACGCTGAACGATTCACTCTTCTGGTAAATAATTGTTTCAGTTTTAAAAGATTATTGTCTTAAAAATCAAGGATACCTGAAAAACTCTAGAAAAGTAGTACCTTAGTAGTCTCTGTAGTATCAAATACAACAAACATATGTTCTTCAAGAAGAATCACGAAATATTTCCAGAATACTTCCATATTTTTTGGAAGTTCGCAACTATTTGCGCGAAAATAAAAACGTGATTGCTTTGTACCAATAACACACAGTTATTGCTTTGTACCAATAACACACAGTTATTACTTTGTAACAATAACACACAGTTATTGCTTTGTACCAATAACACACAGTTATTACTTTGTAACAATAACACACAGTTATTGCTTTGTACCAATAACACACAGTTATTACTTTGTAACAATAACACACCAGTTATTGCTTTGTACCAATAACACACAGCTATTACTTTGTAACAATAACACACAGTTATTGCTTTGTACCAATAACACACAGTTATTGCTTTGTACCAATAACACACAGTTATTACTTTGTAACAATAACACACAGTTAATGCTTTGTAACAATAACACACAGTTATTACTTTGTACCAATAACACACAGTTATTACTTTGTAACAATAACACACAGTTATTGCTTTGTAACAATAAAACACAGTTATTGCTTTGTACCAATAACACACAGTTATTACTTTGTAACAATAACACACAGTTATTGCTTTGTACCAATAACATACAGTTATTGCTTTGTAACAGTAACACACAGTTATTACTTTGTAACAATAACACACAGTTATTGCCTTGTACCAATAACACACAGTTATTACTTTGTAACAAAAGCACACAGTTATTGCTTTAAGAGTTTCAATTAACTCTTCCTGTCTCTGTAGCTAGCGGGGAAGGTTTTATTTTCAAAAATAAAGTTACAAAACTTAAGAAGTTCATGAAGCCAAAGAGAAACTGAACAATCTTTCCTTACTATCAACTGACTCCACATTGACTGCCTTTCTACACAACACAACCCTAATGAAAGAATTGGCTAAACTAAAAACTAGAAGGGGCTACACTCTTAAATATTCGAAACGCTTTGTAAAGAAACTGTTGACGAAACTTGAATCTATTTCAAATATGAACATAATTTGACCAATAAATGCTGTCAGTACAAATTTCTTCTTCTTCCTTTGGCTCTACAGCTCAGGGGAGGATTTCCCACTGCTCTAAGTGCCCACCCCACCCCAGTGTTTTGATCTCTGCCGCTATGTTAGGTTCCTCATTTTCTTTGCTATGTATTTATTATAATTTTTTTTTTGTTCTTTCTAATGCTCTGCGTTTCACTTCCGTATTTTACCGCTGATATGATCATGTATAATATTTTCTTACGTTATTTTCCCTATTTTCAAGTCAGTATCTATATAAATAATAGCGGTCTCGCTTCTGCGTTATATCGAAAGGAGAAATCGAGAATTCAAAATGGCGTCTTGTCGGCGTCTCGATTCGATAAATGTTTTTTTTATATCTACAGTTTCTGTGTTTTCAAAGTAACCCAAAGGTCGAAATGTTAAATAATTTCATTTAATTTTTTTTTTCTTTTCTACAACATATTGTATCTTTAAATTGTAATTAATAAATAAAAAATCGGATCTGTCCGAAACCAAAAATAACCCAGCCTACTATCCAACCTAAGAGAATATATTTCTATGCAAAGGTTTCGTTGGGTACAGCTAGTAATTAAAAAAAATGGATTAAATACATCTCAGTATGGTTGAAATAAATGGTTTGAATATACATGTCAGTATAATAGAAATGCATGTATCACATACATCTTAGTTTAAATGTATTAATTCATATTTTGTAATAATAAGTTTATTATGACTTACTCCACCGTTGACAATCCTGCAAAATAAAATACAAATTATGGTCAATATTTCATAAAATTAAATATTTTTCACTTGATTAATATAATTTAAAATGATAAAAACACAAACAGACTTAAGACATTGAGATCTCATGATTCCCTTATTTGTCAGCTGCTTTATTCGGTACTCCCGAGAGTTTGAACCCTGAAAATGATTTTGTACTGAGCATTTCTCAAATAGTCATAATTCAGAGAAGACGCGATTCAATTTTCCTAACGTTGGTTCTACATTCTATTGTTTGTAAACCATCTATTTTTTAACATTCTATTAGTTGTAAACCATTCATTTATTTAAAATACTATTAGTTAGCAATCATCTATTTCTAGCATTTTATTAGTATATATGTATATTGTTTATATATATACATATAAATATATATATATAAAAAGGATAAAAATATTTATATTTTTAATATTGCGTGGAACCCCCGGATGTACAGTTATGACAGCTTGGATGGACAACAGAGAACATTAGATTCCTATCACAGATCAGATAAACTATCTAATCTGTGATATCTACAGACTAGCGTTCCAAATTCCTTTAATCCCTATACCCAGGGCCGGAATAACAGATATGCAGACTAGGTCATGACCTAGGGCCCCCTCAAAATAAGAGCCCCCCCCTAAATGTTGAGTAGTATAAAAAATTAGGGGCCCCCTAAATCTTGAGTTGCATACAAAATATTGGGCCCCCTATATCTTGAGTAGTATACACAATATGGGGCCCCCTAAATGTTGAGTAGTATAAAAAATTAGCGCCCCCTAAATCTTGAGTAGTATACAAAATAAGAGCCCCCTCCTAAATGATAGTATAAGAAAAACAAGTTACTAATAATTTTTTTTTTTATTTTTCAAAATGGGGAATTAACATTTTGTTTGCCTAGGGCTTCTAAAATTGTAAATCTGGCTCTGCGTGAACCTTTTTTTTTTTTTCAATCAAAAGTTGTGAATTTCATCTATTTTATAGCCATCTTAGTTTTTTAAAAAATGCGTGTAACCTTTTTTAGATGAAATAGATAGGAAACTGCTAGCCATGATCAACAGAAGAGCAAACAGACCAAATCTTGACATCTTCCTATGGTGGTGTTCATAGAAATAAGCTATTATGTTGAGGTACTACAAAACAAAACAAAAATTAAAACATGCAATTAAAAATAAAAAAAAACCACAAACTGCTAATTAATGTGAAATGAAAAATTATGAGTTACTAGCTGTACCCTGAAAAATGTTTGCATAGAGTTATATCCCCTTAGGCTTGATCGGTAGGCTAGGTTATTTTTGGTTTCGGGCAGATCCGATTTTTTCATGTTTGTATTTTAAACTGGAATACTGTTGTATTAATTCTTTACTTTCGATTTAACGCAGAACCCAAATCGCTATTATGTATATAGATCTTTTACTGTGGCTGGATGAGGCAACGGTAGAAAGCCGGATCTGTAGTCAGATCTAAGTGTTGTGGGTCACGGGTTCGACACCCGGTGGGTAAAATTCGGCCACCTAGGTCTCCCGCTATTACGCTGTTGCTCATGTTGGGGGATAAGGGCACTAGAAAACTTTCCCATTAGTACTTTGTAGTTTATAAGAGATAAACGTTACATCCTTACAGGGACTTTACACGTTACATTCCTACAAGAACTTAACAAAATACTCCCTTACACTGTCTTTTCACAATACACCCTTACATGGACTTTGCACATTACATCCTTATTGGGTCTTTACACAATTCACCTTTACAGGAGCCTTACACCATACACCATTACAAGGCTTTACACACCACACCCTTACAGGGACTTTACACATTACATCCCTACAGGGTTTTTACATATTACATCCGTACAGAGAAGATGAATATACCCTCAAAAAATGGACATAGAACAAAAAACCTACTAAAGACCTAGTTAAAATGTACACAAGACTTACTGAAATGAAAACTAAGTAATACGTAGACAAAGTTGAACTGAGAAATAAAGAAATGTAGGTGGTACACGTATTTTTTGTAAAATAAAAAACGTGTATTATTAAAAATGAATGATATACTTACATTTCGTTGTAGTAGACAAGAGTTTCGTAATGATTTCAATTGACTATATATGTTTTGTTCCTTGGGATTTATATAATAGACTTTAAGAAATTACACCAGTCGATTCTGACATTGATTGATACAAGCAATTCTCTTTAGGAATTATTTATTTTCTTTTATTTAATCTTGTTTATTTTTGTTGAATATAAATAAGTTTTTTTTTTCAATGAGTGTTAGACTTGTCTCGGCAGTATGCCAAATACCAAATTATCAACTACTTCAAAATAAAATGAAATAAACTAAATTGTATCATATTTTTTAAAAACAGCGTGCAGCGGTCACTGTTAGCTAGTGGCGTCACTAGAGGGTTCGGGGGGGGGGGTTGCAGGCCGCACCTGGTGACATCATTTTAGGGGTGACACCAAAGTGTACATTTCTAAATATCATAGCAGAAAAAAAATCGGTATGGTTGGTTTTAAAATTGATCATAGTTTAAAAACAGAGCAGTTGCACAGGGTTCCACCATGCAGAGCAATAGCACAGGGTGCCACCATGCAGAGCAGTAGCACAGGGTGCTACCATGCAGAGTCTGACAAGTTAGACTGGCAGAGTCTAACATGTTAAGTAAACACTAATACACGCAATATTTGTCAATTTAAATATCTAAATGAGTCATTTTGTTTTAGTCAAGATAATAGTCAAATTATTTACTATTCGCAATTATTATTTAAAGTACATTAATGGTAAAGTATGTTAATAAAATACAAGTATATTTAAAATAAAAAGATAAGATTCAATGTATATTTTTCTCCATATCAAAGTCTAACTATGTAAATCCCCTGGTAGGATTGTCTTTTCTTTTGTTGTGAAATCTGCTTATAGCAAAACATGTGAGTAAACCAATATCGCATCATAATTGATTTCATGACCTAATGCTTGAACTTATTGCGGAGCAAAATAAACCTCTTCAATTATTGCATGATCAAATGTAAGGATATTCAATCTGTTATGTCTCATTGCATGATAAAATGTAAGGATATTCAATCTGTTCTGTCTCATTGCATGATAAAATGTAAGGATATTCAATCTGTTCTGTCTCATTACATATAAAATGTAAGGATATTCAATCTGTTCTGTCTCATTACATATAAAATGTAAGGATGTTCAATCTGTTCTGTCTCATTGCATGATCATATGTAAAGCTATTCAATCTGTTCTGTCTCATTGCATGATCATATGTAAAGATATTCAATCTGTTCTGTCTCATTACATATAAAATGTAAGGATATTCAATCTGTTCTGTCTCATTGCATGATCATATGTAAAGATATTCAATCTGTTCTGTCTCATTACATATAAAATGTAAGGATATTCAATCTGTTCTGTCTCATTACATATAAAATGTAAGGATATTCAATCTGTTCTGTCTCATTACATATAAAATGTAAGGATATTCAATCTGTTCTGTCTCAATACATATAAAATGTAAGGATATTCAATCTGTTCTGTCTCATTACATATAAAATGTAAGGATATTCAATCTGTTCTGTCTCATTACATATAAAATGTAAGGATATTCAATCTGTTATGTCTCATTACATGATCAAATGTAAGGATATTCAATCTGTACTGTCTCATTACATATAAAATGTAAGGATATTTAATCTGTTCTGTCTCATTACATATAAAATGTAAGGATATTCAATCTGTTCTGTCTCATTACATATAAAATGTAAGGATATTCAATCTGTAGGACGGTATTTGACGTGCCCTCCTTTCATAAGCGTATTGGCCATGGAGGTAACAAAAATAAAAAAAATGGATCGAACTTTCACCAGGGATTAAAATCATTTGAGGTTGAAGTCGAATTATGGATATCAGGTACAAAGTCGAGCGATTTACATCAATCGACAATGTGGGTCCTATTTACTACAAGTTCTCGTTTAGCTGCGCTTGCCGAAATATACATTTATCATTGCTTACAGAAACATTTCGCTCCTTAAAGAAACGTTTAACACTTCCTTTGAAGAAAGTTAACATCACTTTCTCGCTATGAAAGTTACATCGATAATTTTTGATAGTATGTAATGTATGAATGTAATTATTTTAAATTTTTTTTAATACTAACAATTATAGGAAACATTGAGATTATGGGCCTCGGATTAGGGTACCGACTGAACCCATTCATCGTCTCTAGTCAAGCTAGACACCGAGTTTTCAAAATGTATTTAAAACATCTTATTTTGAGTATAGCCAGAACTCAACAGGAGTATCATACAGGTTTTCTTAGCGAGCAATTATTTTAAGTTAATTGTATGTGTATGCAAACTGGATATCATACACTTTTGTAACCATTGAAGTCACGAATGTGCCCTATTGTGTGTTGTTACAGAATGTATCTATAATACAAATCTTACATCATGTGTTCCGGTTTCCGTCTATCATCGCTACACAAAATCATGCCAAGATATTCTGTGATACTCTCTGAATCAAATCTTACACCATAGTGGTTTCAAAGGCCTATCTATATCTCACAGTAACGTAATAAATTTATGGTGTTCAATTAGTTATTAAATGAGAAGCGATCGTAAAAGAAATATTTACAGAAATCGTTCAATTAATATTCTGTGTTATGTTCCACAATCTCAATTTTAAACCAAAATTATGGATACCTAAATATAATGTAATATTAATATTTTTTAAATTATTATTATTTCTAAAATATGTCTATTTCTAATGTACAATTATTTCCCTTTATTACTAACCTTAAATACGTCACTTTTTTTTTCATTTTTTGACTATTACGTCACATGAATGAAATGAATAAGGGTTGAGTTTGAGTAGCGCCGTACACAACGTTTATAATGCAAACTAATCATTTATGATGGGGGCTTCACACAGAGGGTGTATGGAGGGGGCCCAGTTTGAGGAGGGCTCCCAAAATATTTTTTAAACTAAATATTAAGTACATTATCTCATGTCAAAATGTAGTGGCTCCCGAAGATGCCTAAAATCCCTTGGTTCGGCATTGGCTTCACAGAACTATAATGTTGAAAGCTTTGATATGTCTTTCTTTTTTAAGAGGCCTAATGTTTTCTGCGTCTGCGCCCTCAACTGCATTGATGGAATACTATGTTTTTAATTGAAGGTCAGCTAATGCTACACAACGATGCTTTCTTCTCGGGACCAAGCTTGAGAAGTGTCAAAAAATTATCTCATGTCAAAATGCAGGGGCAGCCCCCAAAGAGGCCAAGCCACCGGGCCCGTAAATCCCTAGGTTCTGCACTGCCGGGTAGGCAATTTTTCTTAGTTAGTTGTACTATGCTACAATGTAAAACAGTAAATAAACCACCTGTTAAACATGTAGCACTCACTCACGTCTTTTTTTTTTAAATACGCCATGTTGAACATCATAAAACATTAAATGAATAACTGTTTGGAAAGGAGTCCATTAAAATATTATGAAGGAATATGATTTTAAGAGTTGTTGTTTATGTCTACCCATAGTGAGGATTATTTATTTTGGGAGGAACTATTTAACATATGAATTTTATTTGATGTATTATTAGGTGTCCCTATTCTCAAATGTATTTTGGCTACAATAATCTGTTCATGTCCTTGGGGCCACTGCAAGTATATAGACCAGAGATGAGCGGACAGCGGACGCGTCCGCTTGCGGACGCAGATCCGCAGACTTTTCCGAATCAGCGGATTGACAGCGGATGCTTCGTATGGTTAAGTTGCGGACTCGCGGACTGACGCGGATCTTCTTTAGCGTTACCATAAAAAATTTCAAGTCATTTAAACAGCTAAATTTCAGCAATGCGGACTGACTGCGGACCAATGTTGTAAGATTCTGCGGACGCGGACGCAGATCATTGATAGAAATCCGCGGACGGACGCGGACGCTAAATTTCAAGATCCGCACACCTCTGATATAGACTGATTGTTAACGCGCTAAAATATATATCACCATTTTCAACTCTAACTGTGTGCCTACTCGCCGGTCCGGGTACCGGGCCTTTGATAACTAGTCTTTAGACAAATAATGATAAGACATTAAAGCACAGTTGTTTATTTGTTATTTTCTTGACGAGTTAAATGTGTCACAAAATGTTAGTTTCACAAAATGTTAGTTTTACAAAATGTTAGTTTCACAAAATGTTAGTTTCACAAAATGTAACTTTACAAAACGCTTGTTTCACGAGTTCTTTGTTTAACAAAATGTTTCATATAATCCGTGGTCCATGGAAATAATCTCTTCGGTTTGGTGGTTTGCGTAAATAAATTCGCTGAACAACGGATATAGGACTTACAATTTAACGGTTTGTCGGACATTTCATGTCTGTTTACAGGAGTTGCCTTTTTACCAGGTAAATGCTGAATTTTTGCTGGTGAAAAGTTGGTTAAAGTCCCCGCCAGCTTTAAATGAGTACCTGACTTAAGCAAGGGGAGTGAAGGCGGCTGGATGTTGTGCAATTTGCCTTTACATGCCTAGGTTATAGAACATTGTGCTATATGCCGGTATATATGCAAGTTATAGAACATTGTGCTATATGCCGGTATATATGCAGGTTATAGAACATTGTGCTATATGCCGGTATATATGCAAGTTATAGAACATTGTGCTATATGCCGGTATATATGCAGGTTATAGAACATTGTGCTATATGCCGGTATATATGCAAGTTATAGAACATTGTGCTATATGCCGGTATATATGCAGGTTAGAGAACATTGTGCTATATGCCGGTATATATGCAGGTTATAGAACATTGTGCTATATGCCGGTATATATGCAGGTTATAGAACATTGTGCTATATGCCGGTATATATGCAGGTTATAGAACATTGTGCTATATGCCGGTATATGCCCATGTTATAGAATATTGAGCTATATGCCGGTATATGCCCAGGTTATAGAACGTTGTGCAATTAGCCTTTGTATGCCCAGGTTATAGAACATTGTGCTATATGCCGGTATATGTCCAGGTTATAGAATATTGAGCTATATGCCGGTATATGCCCAGGTTATAGAACGTTGTGCAATTTGCCTTTATATGCCCAGTTCATATAATATTGAGCTATATGCCGGTATATGCCCAGGTTATAGAATATTGAGCTATATGACTTAATACGCCCAGGTTATAGAACATTGTGATATATGCCGGTATATGTCCAGGTTATAGAACGTTGTGCAATTCGCCTTTATATGCCCAGTTTATAGAATATTGAGCTATATGCCGGTATATGCCCAGGTTATAGAATATCGAGCTATGTGACTTAATATGCCCAGGTTATAGAACATTGTGCTATATGCCGGTATATGTCCAGGTTATAGAACGTTGTGCAATTTGCCTTTATATGCCCAGTTTATAGAATATTGAGCTATATGCCGGTATATGCCCAGGTTATAGAATATCGAGCTATATGACTTAATATGCCCAGGTTATAGAACATTGTGCTATATGCCGGTATATGCCCAGGTTATAGAATATTGAGCTATATGCCGGTATATGTCCAGGTTATAGAATATTGAGCTATATGACTTAATATGCCCAGGTTATAGAACATTGTGCTATATGCCGGTATATGCCCAGGTTATAGAATATTGAGCTATATGCCGGTATATGTCCAGGTTATAGAATATTGAGCTATATGCCGGTATATGTCCAGGTTATAGAATATTGAGCTATATGCCGGTATATGTCCAGGTTATAGAATATTGAGCTATATGCCGGTATATGTCCTGGTTATAGAATATTGAGCTATATGCCGGTATATGTGCAGGTTATAGCACGACTCCACTGGTAGCCTATTAGGCTTATGTAACTTTACTTTTAAACATACAGTAAAAATTATCGTTAGTATATATTTCTATAAATTCAGTTAGTTAGTGGACTTAATGTAGTTCAGTTGACAAATAATTCACGACATGTTCAAATGTGAGAAATTTATAAAAAAGGAAGCGGACTATACTTGAAAAAAATTCCACCAGCTTTACTTACTAGTTATAGTACAGGGATGGTCTTGCTACTTGAAGGTCCAAGGTTAGATCTCCAGTGAGGACCAATGGATATTTACAGGTCAGGGAAAAGTTATCGTTACATCTCCCGTGGTGCGGAAAAGTTATCGTTACATCTCCCGTGGTGCCGCCAATGCCATCGCACTATCGGATATGGCCGGAATGAAAAAAGTGCACCATAAAAACCGTCCCATTATAGTAGGTAATAGAATCTGAGAGATTTCATCTCATCCTTACAGAGACCTCACACACTCACTAGTTATGTTCAAATAAACAAAAAATAATGTTTGCTAAGTAAGCTTTTATTATTAATAATAAACTCAAAAATTTAAAATAAGAAACAAATAAGGAATGTTAAATCTGTTAAATTTGTTTTCACACAATGTGGATGTGTGGGTGTGGAGGGGGGTAAAATAGAATCAAGATTCATATCATACTAGCTGTACCCTGCAAAACCTTTGCATAGAGTTATATCCCCTTAGGCTTGATCATGATAGTATTTTAACCTGGAATACTGTTGTATTCATTCTTTACTTTCGATTTAACGCAGAGCACAAATCGCTATTATATATATATATATATGATTGATTGAATTACAGGGCATAATTTAAGCATATTATTTGCTACACCAAGACAGCGTAAGAATGTTAACATGAGATGCTCGGGTTCGATCTTCGATAGGAACCGATGGAATTCCTGCAGGTTCTGCCAGTTGGATGAAAACTCCCCCAAGTCCAGCAAGCTTCAAATGGGTACCTGACCTTAGCTGGTGAAGTAACGGTGAATGGACAATGCTGTATCATAAACTGCTAGTTTCGCATACATTTAAAAAAAAAAAACTTACTGTTTACATTATTTTCGGTAATGTAATTCTAAAATATAATAAACTTACAAAAACATAAATAACATTGTTTAAAGCTAATATAGTTTAACAAATGAAGCATATTGAAAGATAAAACCAAAATAAGTGATAAAAAACTAAAATCCAAAAAAACATTTTTTTAATAAAAGCAATTGACCAAATAAAGGATTAAAATATACATAAAGTTGTCTTTGGTTTACAACTTGTGCAGTAAATAGCTCGCTAGACATAATCAGGCCGTCTTTGGCTTACAGCTTGTGTAGCAATGAGCTCGCTAGACATACCCAAACGAGCTGTAATTTAACCCAGACGGTAGACTGCCGCTGTGAACATATTCAGACAGAACGCACCATTTAGACCCCATAAACAGGACGGGGGCCCCTGCGCATCCTGGGCAGGTACTCGTCGTGTACGTGAATTTGTTAATTTGTCGGCACGCCTCTCCTTCCAGCTGCTCCTCCATCCACTGCCCGACGCTGACGTGTTTAAGGTACCCGTGTGGGTGGGACACTATGACGCACAGCTTGTCCACCTGCGTGGAACACCTGTATTTATCAGAGACTTTCTTCCACAGCTCTGCGAAATGTTTCTCTATCGCGCTCAGCCTATCTCCTAAATCTCTCTCGCACGTGACACATTTCAGCTTGCACCTGTCCCTCTTCACCTCTGCGGTCGATACTGTGACCTGATTGACTCTAATAAGCGGACTGTCCCGAGTGTCGTGGAATAATCTCACTGAAGTCTGGCTCGCCTCGGAGTCGTCGAAGACCACCTGCGCGGCCGTCTCCACAAAAAACTCCCACCACACGAAACTGGCAGAGTCTGAATTTTGGCATTTCTTGCACCAACACTTTCTGTGGATCCTGACATTTACCTCACCATCGTCACTATCGCTGCTCTCATTGCTGTATCCGCCCAGGTATCGGCCTTCGTACTTGTAAACTCCGCTCACACGCCCGCTTCCTGTTCTAAAAACCGTTTTGTTCCTCACGTCACACAAAGGGTAAGGAGTCCGTGTACCAGGCCAAACCTCTGGTCTGTGCGGACTGATCATTTTCACATCAACTCGAACGGTCAGTTCGGCCAGACACTTGATCAGCTCATACAGGTCATTGTCACGATGACCGGCTGGTAGATTAGACATGGTGAATGCTTCCGCAGACGTGAACATCAAATGTCCTGGATTCTTCTTACAGTCGAAAAGTTCCATTTGCACCCCTGCCTCCCCACCTTCCAGCAACTGATTTTCATGACCTGAATTAGGTAGAATAATCTACATCATTATAACTGTTTACAAAATTAAAAATAATAGATAGATAGATAGATAGATAGATAGATAGATAGATAGATAGATAGATAGATAGATAGATAGATAGATAGATAGATAGATAGATAGATAGATAGATAGATAGATAGATAGATAGATAGATAGATAGATAGATAGATAGAAATTGACAAGAAATCTATCAAACCTTTTCATGTTAAATTTATTTAAATAAAATGTTTACCATCATGCCTGTCTTCCTTATTCTCTACCAAATTATCTTCATGAAAATCTGTAATTAATATTTTATTTGTATCTTTTTCATATAAAATGTAGTGTATTGATTGAAATTTGGTTCATTATAGCCAGGCCCGTAGCGTGCGGGGAGGGGGTGCCTGTTGGCCGCCCCCCCCCCTGCGTTTTGTCTCGCCCCCTCTGCTTGTTTGCTATACTTAGTAATTTTTTCCCTGGCCTCCCTCCCTGCTACTGGCCCGGCCCTTGCTGCAGAATTTTCACGCTACGGGACTGATTATAGCTAATCTTAATTCATTTGAAGATAAAGTTAAAAGAATCAACAATTATGAGTTTGATTACATAATATTGATATATGGCTGAATCTATTTTGTAGATAATGTTTATCACAAACGTTTTTTTTAATTGAATGTTAGTAGTTAACAATTTTATCATTAATTGAAAAACTCATTTGTTTTACCTGTACGCTCCTGTATAGACTTAATTCGAAGAGAAATGTCTTCTGAGGGATCCTTTTAAAAGGTTAGAAATAAAGAGGCGAAAATCAATTGCTTTTTTTGTTTGTTTATTTCTTTGTTGTTTTAGATTCATTATCTCAAACACTTTCGCTAATTAATATTTCTTTATGTAATTACAGTTTACTGGTGAATTATTTTTTTTTTACCAATTTACCAATATATAATATCATTGCCTTTATTTTGTTCTAATTCAACAAGTTTTTATAGAATTTACTGCACATTTTTATAATCCATATGAGCCTTTTCTAGTTTGACAAAGTAAGTCTTTCTTCACACATTTGAAGTAAAACTTACTAATTATAACATTTAAAACATGTATTTTTTTTTGGAAACAAAACAATATTATTTCTATAAAAATAGTGTTTATGCCAACGCTAGAATACACTTGAATCAATTAAACACTCGTGTAGCTTATGATTAAGTTTATTGTTGTAGTTATTTGTTGTTTGTTTAATAAAGTAATAAATGATTTCATTCAGCGAAAAGAATCAACTCACTTTTAGAAGAATACTTAGATATATCATCATATATATATATATATATTTCTATGACATGTTATACTAAAATACTGAGACCAAAATTAGAATCAATAGAATCCGCCTGTGCCAACGTATAACTATTGTTGGCGGAATATCTTGTTATAACTTTGACACGATAGACGTGATTGAATAGGGAAGTAAAAAGCGTCTGTTTTGTAGGTTTCCGTTTCTTGAAGTCGTAGTGACTACTTACCCTGGTCTGCATAACTAAGAAATCAAAACTAATGAAATATATCAAAGTTCAGCTTGCCTATAGGCATGATATTAATAATGATCCAATACATTCGTTACTTACATTTTTTTTTGGTGACTTCAGTAAAGACAGTTTAATTCAATAATTTAAATAAGAATTACGACTAGATCAACGATAATTAGTTGATATTCTCATTAATTGGTATTCTCATTAATTGGTATTCTCATTAATTGGTATTCTCATTGATTGGTATTCTCATTGATTGGTATTCTCATTGATTGGTATTCTCATTAATTGGTATTCTCATTGATTGGTATTCTCATTGATTGGTATTCTCATTGATTGGTATTATCATTGATTGGTATTATCATTGATTGGTATTCTCATTGATTGGTATTCTCATTGATTGGTATTCTCATTGATTGGTATTCTCATTGATTGGTATTCTCATTAATTGGTATTCTCATTGATTGGTATTCTCATTTATTTGTATTCTCATTGATTGGTATTCTCATTGATTGGTATTCTCATTGATTGGTATTCTCATTAATTGGTATTCTCATTGATTGGTATTCTCATTAATTGGTATTCTCATTGATTGGTATTCTCATTAATTGGTATTCTCATTGATTGGTATTCTCATTGATTGGTATTCTCATTGATTGGTATTCTCATTGATTGGCATTCTCATTGATTGGTATTCTCATTGATTGGTATTCTCATTGATTGGTATTCTCATTGATTGGTATTCTCATTGATTGGTATTCTCATTGATAGGTATTCTCATTGATTGGTATTCTCATTGATTGGTATTCTCATTGATTGGTATTCTCATTTATTGGTATTCTCATTGATTGGTATTCTCATTAATTGGTATTCTCATTAATTGGTATTCTCATTGATTGGTATTCTCATTGATTGGTATTCTCATTTATTGGTATTCTCATTGATTGGTATTCTCATTGATTGGTATTCTCATTAATTGGTATTCTCATTGATTGGTATTCTCATTGATTGGTATTCTCATTGATTGGTATTCTCATTTATTGGTATTCTCATTGATTGGTATTCTCATTAATTGGTATTCTCATTGATTGGTATTCTCATTAATTGGTATTCTCATTAATTGGTATTCTCATTTATTGGTATTCTCATTTATTGGTATTCTCATTGATTGGTATTCTCATTAATTGGTATTCTCATTGATTGGTATTCTCATTAAATGGTATTCTCATTGATTGGTATTCTCATTTATTGGTATTCTCATTAATTGGTATTCTCATTGATTGGTATTCTCATTAATTGGTATTCTCATTGATTGGTATTCTCATTTATTGGTATTCTCATTTATTGGTATTCTCCAAAAGTGTTTTACTTACCTTTTTATTGACTTCCGCAATATTCCGCTGCAAACCGTTTACTTCAGTAGTCGGTGTATCCCCCACAGAATCATTCCTAGCTATGGTTAGTTTGATATCTGCCATGTCTTTTACCACTGTGGCAAGTTTTGATGGGACATCACCCAGGCTGCTCCCTATCTCGTTAAACTTCGATGACAAAGATTGATAGTCTTCTTTTAAGCTAGCAATGACGTCATTAAGTTTTTTATAACCTGTCTCGTTACTTGTTTCGTATTCCGCAATTCTATGAAGAATTGCTTTTTCATGCTTTCGCATTTTGTCTTCAAATGTCTCCGATTTTTCATCTGGCCCTGTAAAATGTTCCTCTTCAAAGGCGTTTAACTTTTTTGAAAACATTTCAGTCTGAGATTGGATAAAATCACTGGCCTTGTGTAGTTCAGTCATGAGATCATCGCATGTGGAGTTTAATTTAATATCAGCGGCCGTCTGGTTCTCTGTGATGGTTTCCATGTACTTTTCTTGGTCTTTTTGTTGTTGTTGCAATGATTTCAATTTACTTGACATATTTTTAGACAGATTACTTAGTTTCTCATATTTGGATTTTAATTCTATGAAGTTTTCTTCCGTAAGTTCTAGCGAACTTTTAATTGTCGAATACTTTTCATTGAAATCCTTCAGAATTTCTGAAATAGTTGTACTATGATGATTACCTGCATAGATAGAAAATATCGCTGTATAAATAAATTGCTGAAGTTTTGAAAGTAACTTTTACAGACACATCTAATTCAGGTTGACTTTTTGAATTTCTTTGATATAATTTTCATTTAAACAAAAAGAAGTAGAACTTATGGCCCGACCGATGATCAGGATGTCCGACGCAAGATGAAGGCAACCCGGATGTTTTTTTCAGTGGACCCTAACCTGTTCGTGCATTTTTGCTTAATATCTAAAATGCACTGACATCACTGAAGTTGTCTACCTTGCGGAAAAAAAACACAATCGCCATGACCTTATCAGTGGTGTATTCCATCTGAAAATACGCAAAAATGATGAACCTGCTCATGAAGATTAGCATTTTCGGCTGTTAACACTAGCTATATGTACTCTAAAGAATTGGAAAAGTCTGGCTTTATCCGCGAACACATTCTGTTGAGGATTCAGTAGTGGTGGCGAACCTTTTCAACCAAAACACTACTTATTTATAGCGAAGTACCAACACATTAATTAAAATTAAAAGAAAGTGTTAATGTAGCCAGAGGCCGACTGATGAGGCCCTGCGTGCTACCCGTGGCTCGCGTGCCATGAGTTCGCCACCACTGGGCTAGTGGATATGATTATGCCCGCTTACATCTATCAATTGAAATTCCTGATCCTCGTGCTCACTCGGCACTCTTCAAACTTGTTTTACAAAGATTTATTATTCTATTTAAAAGAAATTTAAGACAAAACTTCTCCGCTTCAACGCGTGGATATTGTTCCTTGTTAATTGGTAAGTAGCAATAAATACATAATATATATCTCTCTCTCCCTCTTTATATATATATATATATATATATATATATATATAGAGAGAGAGAGAGAGAGAGAGAGAGGGAGAGAGAGAGAGAGATGAGCATCCGTACTTATATTTTAGTAATGATAAATTATATAAATAAAAGGGAATTTAACTGTGTTACATCTAACTTTGCAGCATCGAAATGTGTATCTTCTAACTGTGTAACATCTATTTATGTAGCACCTAAATGTGTATTGTCTAACTGTATAGCACCTAAATGTGTATTGTCTAACTGTATAGCACCTAAATGTGTATTATCCAATTGTGTAGCACCTAAATGTGTATTATCTTTCTTTGTATCATCTAACTATGTATCATCTAAATGTAGCATCTAATGGCATTTGAAGCACAAAGAATCAGATTTTGAATGATTTTTTTTCTTCACAGTAATAAAGGATAAGATACAATTTTTGAGATCCTATAAACCACTAAAATCAGACGGTTTTATCTTTCATCCCCACCATAGAAGATAGTGCAACGACCATGGAGGCACCACGAGAGAAATAGGTAGGGGACTGGACACACTGGGAGAATGCAGGTCAGGTTGCAGCATTATAATCCGTCTAGCCACCAAAGCACCACCCAGAGTAGCCGGTAGTGGTGTACATTTCAACGTTGTAAACATTTTTTTAGACCACATTGTCATCTTTAAAAGATTTTATTTTACGACAATGATTGACACGTCACATTTAACGTCTAGGAATGACAAGTCACATTGGACTTCTAGGATTGACACTTCACATTTAACGCTCAACTTAAAGGCAAAAAATACAAATTGAGTCTATTAGTGATACATTAAAAAACTGAAAATGAAAAAAAATATGTTTTTAACGCCACATGTATTAATATGTGTAAGTTACACATTTGTAAAAAATACCCAACTAATCACTCACTAAACGTATATTCACAAAGCTACTTCATACTACCGTATTGGTCGCAGAACAAAAATCAATTCCGATACGGTTCATTAATTCTCTCTTGTGTCATATTGATTTCTAAAGCCGTGTTTCGCAATCTTTCTAAAGTCGAATCAAGATTGCAATGTAAACATTCACAAGTTAAAAAAAAAACAAAAACAAAAACAACTTTTTTTTAGAAAAACACATAAATGGATCATGGTTGACCTCCTCTATTTCTTACCTGCAGTAGTTTGTAATTGTATTGGTTAGGACAGTGTTTCCCAAACTTTCCACACCTGTGTACCCCATCTATATTGTTTTGTAAAACCTAGAACCCTTTTATCAAAAAAAACAAAAAAATCGCGTATAGTTTTAACTAGGGCTGTACCGGATTGCAATTTTTGGATCCGGCAGGATTCGGAACCGGAATCGGATTTAATATTTGAATCCTGCCGGAATCGGAACAGGAACCGGATTTACCGAATTCAATAGTAACTCTTCGAACGAAGTAGTAAGTTCTCGCCTAACATAAAAAAGATATAAGAATGAAAAATAGAATAAAAATTTAGTTTTTAAGTTCTAGAATGCAAAAAACAGTATTAACCATTTAGATCTTGAAGAATGTGACTAAAACCCCTTCCCCAATCATGAGTTAAAAAAGATAACTCTGTCAAAATAATAGGTTCTTTGTTTTAAAAAATTATTTTAATAAAGCTGTACCTAATTTAACACGATTTCAATTAGAATCAAACATAGAAATGGGTAACATATCTTAGAAAGTATAATAAACATGTTTATTAATAAATAAATTCCAAAATATATATATATACTGTGGCACCACCCGATAGTTCATCTTTCTTTAATTTTCCATAGTGACGTCACCAAATCTTGTTATTTCATTCATACTTTCCTTTAAATCATTATCTGACTATTTCCCATAAAACGCAAATTAAAATGCATGTCATATCTAAATCAATATCACTTTAATGTTCAATTTAAAATGTATCTTCAAGTTATTTATCTAAATATGGGAGGAATTTTATCCAAATCGTGACAAAATCTCCTAATTTAAAAAATTTGCAGAAAAATAAATTATTGAACTATTTTTAAACTGTAAACACCCAAAATAGATCGTTGTCTGCTGTTTAAAGAAGTTAAACTTTGATAGCTTAATATAGCTTATGGAAAACACGGAATCAAACTAGCGGAAGACTAGGTGTCGTATTACTAGACTAAATACGATTCAAATCTTCCTTTTTAATATATTTTTACTAACATATAGAACTAATAGCGATCGGCGTTATTGTAGTTTTAAAAAAGCAAAGGAAGTTATTGTTTTAATTTAATTCTGTAGCGCAACATATTTTTGAAATATGTTGCGCTAAAAAAATTTCTTAAAAATTTCAAACAACGAAGAAATCCGGCTTAAATCCGGCACATTTCAACCGGAACCGGAATCGGAACCGGATTTGTTAAAACTGCCGGAATCCGGCTTAACAGGAACCGGAATCAGATTCCGGTACAGCCCTAGTTTTAACGCTTCTGGTTACCCCTGATTTCTTTGTTTACATTTACCGGACGTTCTAAGTCGTGTTCAATGGTTACCCCCACGCCCAGCCCAACTCTTCACCCACCACATTTTGGGTCGTGGAGGGGGAATGGTACATGTGAACGTGTTGGATACAGATACCTTCGTCCGTTAGATCAAAGTTTTTCAAGGATGAGCTCTTGGGCTTCTGGTCATCATCGTTTCCTTGAGAGATTTGAAGTAATTCTTCGTTTTCACCTGATTAGATACATAAATAAGAATTGGAAAAATTCAATAAGTCTGCATTATGAACCTTTAGCCTTATTAGAAGTGTTCATTTTTATAAGATCATTATTTAATTACTTGCGATATGAAAACATTTGTGTAGACAGGAAGTTGTTTCTGAAGCCAAATATTGATTCATTTGGCAAAATGTTTGGCCTTCGTCATTGCCCAAAAGCCACGATTCGCCCTTTTGAATGACCTAATATATAGAAAATTAGAATATAAAGTAGAAACGCAATAAAATAACAAATGGTTAACAAGAGGTATGAATAAGAAGGATTTTTTTTTTTCAAAATCAGTGATAGAGCAATTGAAATAGTAGAAAACTTTTAATACCTGGGATCAACCATAAGTGAGAAAAATGATATAATGATAGAGATCAAAAACAGAATAGAAGTAGGGAACAGAAAATATTACATACTGCATAAAATACTGAGAAACAGACAGATCTCAAGACAACATCAAAAAATGTATGAGACAATGATACGACCAGCATTAACATATGGTAGTAAAACATGGACCATCAGCAAACAAGCAGAAAATATGCTAAACACTTGGGAAAGAAAAATATTTAGGAAAATACGTGGGCCAATAAAGGAAAATAACAAGTGGAAAAGTAGAACCAATGCAGAGCTGTACTAACTATAAGAAGAACCAAATATAACAGCCGAAATCAAAATGAATAAATTGAAGTGTGTATGGCACATAGAAAGAATGGAAAACAACAGAGGTCCGAAAGCAATATATAAGGCAACGCCCAATCAAAAAAGGCCTAAAGGCAGACCAAGAAGCAGATGGTTGGAGGAAGTGGAGAAACACCTTAAAGCCATAGGAGTGAGAGAGTGGAGGAAGAAAACCATCGATTGGAAAAAGTGGCGAAGAGTAGCATGGCAGGCCAGGGCCCTAAATGGGCTGTAGAGAGTAGCATGGCAGGCCAGGGCCCTAAATGGGCTGTAGAGAGTAGTATGCCTGGCCAGGGCCCTAAATGGGCTGTAGAGAGTAGTACGACAGGCCAGGGTCCTAAATGGGCTGTAGAGAGTAGTATGGCAGGCCAGTGCCCTAAATGGGCTGTAGAAAGTAGTACGACAGGCCAGGGTCCTAAATGGGCTGTAGAGAGTAGTTTTTTAGGCCAGGGCCCTAAATGGGCTGTAGAGAGTAGTACGACAGGCCAGGGTCCTAAATGGGCTGTAGAGAGTAGTATGGCAGGCCAGGGCCCTAAATGGGCTGTAGAGAGTAGTACGACAGGCCAGGGTCCTAAATGGGCTGTGGAGAGTAGTATTGTAGGCCAGGGCCCTAAATGGGCTGTAGAGAGTAGTATGGCAGGCCAGGGCCCTAAATGGGCTGTAGAGAGTAGTATGGCAGGCCAGGGCCCTAAATGGGCTGTAGAGAGTAATATGGCAGACCAGGGCCCTAAATGGGCTGTAGAGAGTAGTATGGCTGGCCAGGGCCCTAAATAGGCTGTAGAGAGTAGTATGACAGGCCAGGGCCCTAAATGGGCTGTAGAGAGTAGCATAGCAAGCCAGGGTCCTAAATGGGCTGTAGACAGTAGCATGACAGGCCAGGGCCCTAAATGGGCTGTAGAGAGTAGTATGCCTGGCCAGGGCCCTAAATGGGATGTAGAGAGTAGCATGGCAGGCCAGGGCCCTAAATGGGCTGTAGAGAGTAGTATGCCTGGCCAGGGCCCTAAATGGGCTGTAGAGAGTAGCATGGCAGGCCAGGGCCCTAAATGGGCTGTAGAGAGTAGTATGGCCGGCCAGGGTCCTAAATGGGCTGTAGAGAGTAGTATGGCAGGCCAGGGCCCTAAATGGGCTGTAGAGAGTAGTATGGCAGGCCAGGGCCCTAAATGGGCAGTAGAGAGTAGTATGCCTGGCCAGGGCCCTAAATGGCCTGTAGAGAGTAGTATGGCCGGCCAGGGCCCTAAATGGGCTGTAGAGAGTAGTATGCCTGGCCAGGGCCCTAAATGGCCTGTAGAGAGTAGTATGGCCGGCCAGGGCCCTAAATGGGCTGTAGAGAGTAGCATGGCAGGCCAGGGCCCTAAATGGGCTGTAGAGAGTAGTATGGCAGGACAGGGCCCTAATTGGGCGGTAGAGAGTAGTACGGCAGGCCAGGGCTCTAAATGGGCTGTAGAGCCAAAGGAAGACGAAGAAGTAGAAGTACATTAGGTAATATAAGAGAAGATATGCCTTAACCCTGTTTTATCATAAACAATATTTTGAGAAAAAAATGTCACTAAGCTGTTTAGAAGAATAGCTATTATTCATCACTATAAACATGTGTGAGACAAAGAAAAAAGTAAGTTTGTTGGATTATCCATAATATTGACTCAAGTTTGTCTGCCGTAGATTTAAAGAAAGAAAACTGTTTACTGTTAAAATATTAATTGCTTATTGCCTGCGTCTCGATATGATAAATGTTCTGAAAGACTATTCTCATAAAAAAAATGATAAACAGACCCATGTAATAGAATTGGCCTGTGCTTGATAACTTTAGAGTTAAACAATTATATATCTCTATGCAGAGAATTTAAAAGGTACAACTGGTAGATGATAACATAAAAGCTCAAGTTTTATGAACTGTTAACTTCATCTACTTTATCCACGCCTGACTAAAAGCTAGGAGTATTTTGAAATAATACGTTGTAATTCAAACACATTTAAAACGTAATGGGAGACAACATTTTTCTATTTATAATTTTAAGATGTGACACATCGGAGAATCAACCATAAAAAATACATTGAGTGTAAAAAACATCAACATTATTACTGTAAAACTCTAAATAAACACAACAAAATTGTATTTATTTATATTCTTTTTAAAATAAACAATTTGTTTATAAAATATTATTTAACTAAAGGGTATACGTGTTTAACTGTTTCCCTTTAAATTCTAAATGTAAATAAATATTTACATCGCTTATGTCATCCAGTAGATCCTGAAATTGTTGTTTGAGATAAATTAATCCATCCAGGTGTGATGAGATGATCTTAGTCTGTCTTGCCGGTCTCATTCTGAGTAGAATCAAACATCAGTTTCTAAAATCCTTAAAGAATAAAACTGTATAAGGCAACAGACCTTGGCTTATATGATAGTGGACTTAAAGCTTTATCTCAACGGCCTAGGCCGGCCATGGACAAACTTCGGTGCGCGTGCGAAATCTTGCCCTGACCGGACTATTTAATGCGGCCCGAGGCCTGCCAGCTTGTTTCAGAATGAAGCACACCACAAGCATTTTACATTATTACGTTTACGTTTAATATTATAACGGCTGTTGTCAACAGTCCATCTCTCTACTCTGGATGCGGCCCGCCTGCCAAATGTATGAGCCCAATGTGACCCGTGACTAAATGAGTTGGCACACCCCTGGGCATGTAGGGAAATCAATATCTCGTGTAATAAGTGTAGTTATATTACCCAAAATTATATGGCTGATTTGTATTGCTGTTTTCTAATATAATCCTAATTTAAGTAAGTCTTAAACAGAATAATCTAATTCATATTACATATCGCCAGTTTCGTGATAAAAGATACTGAAAAGAGGTTTAGATAAAAATCATTTGTTACAATTGAACGACTGATCTTGTTGGATTTATGGTCGTTTTACTATTAAAAGGCGAATCGGGAATGTCTCAATTAATGTTCATAATCGCTCGTTATCAATCTACTAAATTGTCATTAATATTTTATCAACAAAACGACATACCTGAAAAATTATTTATAGAGTTTTACACCTCTGTTAACACGTTGATTACATCTGTTTAAAAATCCTACCTTAAACAGTTGCTTACTTTACATTTAATAAATTGATTTATGTCCCAGAAGTAGGCCTATGATCATGACGTGATTTAAACCAGGTATTCCTGTTTAGGCCGGAGATATGTGATAGAAAAATTACCGGGAAAAAAAACTACTAACAAATTTGATACGTTGTTTAATCTATAAGTTAAAACCAGTGGTTCTCATACTTATTAGCATGTTACCTACTTCGGCAAGAGTTTTGTTTTTGCCCGCAAAGAAAAACTGCGAGTAAATGAGAAAAGTATAAAATAGTGACTAAATATCTATATATTTAGATCTCCAATTTGACGTAGCAGATTTACACACGTTTAAGTTAGTACGATATAGAGGTTTAGAGTTGTAGTTTTAGTAAGATATATTATATAAATATATTATATCAATGAGTATATGATATAGATAAGTCTACAGATATACTATCTAATCAATTACCGCTAGTGGGTTTTTATCATAGTGTCAAAATAAAAAAAATGAAACAATTTTTCTTTTTGCGCGTGCCAGTATTTTATAATGTTTTTATTCGCAATATTTAGAATTTAACATATATTAGTAATATTTTATCTGTTCTTGCCAGATAAAAATCTGGCATGCCTTGTAATTGCCTCCCTTGATTTTCACCGACATTAACTTGAAGAAACATTTTGTTTTTATTTTTTTGTTCCTTTTTTAAATAAGTTGAAAGCGAATAAATATGTTTCCCTAATTCCTCAGGGCTGATCAGTCTTACTCTCCACCAAACACCCCTTTTTTTCCTTTCTTTTTATTACTTTCATATCTAGAGAGAAAAAAATCCGTGGAAAGGTGTTTCTTACATGGATTGGGAGTGGGTGGGTGGGTGGGTGGGTGGGGGAGGAGTTGCGGGGTGGGGGAGTGTAATCGTGTACTGCAGGAATTCTCAAAGTGTAGTTTGCGGAACTGATTTCAATTGACCGTCAAAAATTAAATCATTTCTTTAATTGACACACACAAATTTTGCATTGTCTGTGTCTTTACAGGTCTCGTAGATCCAACACATTTTTTAATGGGTCGCGAATAGCTAAATGCTGAGAACCCCTGAGTGTATGGAATTGGTGAGAAATATATTAAAGTTGGTAAAAAATATTTGTATCTATTTATTGAATGCAAAGAACTCTTTCTTGGTTTGGTTAGTTTTAAAAAAAAAAACTAAAAAAAAAGTTGGAGTTATACTTAAATTTTTTAAACGCTTACACTGATTGATTCAGTTACACATTGGTGATTCAGTTGTACATTTGTGATTCAGTTATACATTTGTGATTCAGATATACATTTGTGATTCAGTTACACATTTGTCATACAGATATACATTGGTGATTCAGTTATACATTTGTGATTCAGTTATACATTTGTGATTCAGTTATACATTTGTGATTCAGTTATACATTTGTGATACAGATATACATTGGTGATTCAGTTATACATTTGTGATTCAGTTATACATTTGTGATTCAGTTATACATTGGTGATTTAGTTATACATTGGTGATTCAGTTATACATTTGTGATTCAGTTATACATTGGTGATTTAGTTATGCATTGGTGATTCAGTTATACATTTGTGATTCAGTTATACATTGGTGATTCAGTTATACATTGGTGATTTGGTTATACATTGGTGATTCAGTTATACATTGGTGATTCAGTACAGTATCTGAGTATTACATCAAAATTCTTCTAGATGATATACCACTAAAATAACTTATATGTTTAATTCACAACTACAAGGCTAGATTGAACAATAAAAATTGGTGTATAGATTGAGTGAAAAACCTAAACATTTCATTCATTAAAGTTTAATTACTTACCCTGCCATTTCTTTAAGTTTTTTGGTATTAATTTTTTAATGTTTTTCAGAACTGAATATGTTAAGAAAAAAAAACTTGGCCATATGTGTGCCAGTGGAGGCAAGTCAACTTGGCCATATGTGTGCCAGTGGAGGCAAGCCAACTTTTAACAGAGAAAAAGTCAAAATATGGAAAGACCTTAAAAAATAAATATTTTAACACATTGTTACTCTCATTTATGATAATTATAAAATATTTACTTTATTTTGTGACATATTTAATCACAATGCAGATTAAATCATATTTTACCTATTACTTTTTTTTTGCCATAAAAATGTTGTATTTAAATACACAACGTTAGGTAAGGGGTGGTACACTGGTATCGCTAGAGAAAACATGTTCGATCTACGTTACAAAATAGCTATTGTCCTGTTTCCAAATACAAAATACACCAAAATGACTGGGTAGTCGGTTACAGAATACACCAAAATGACTGGGTAATCGGTTACACAATACATCAAAATGACTGGGTAGTCGGTTACACAGTACACCAAAATGACTGGATAATCGGTTACACAATACACCAAAATGACTGGGTAGTCGGTTACACAATACACCAAAATGACTGGGTAGTCGGTTACACAATACACCAAAATGACTGGGTAGTCGGTTATACAATACACCAAAATGACTGGGTATTTGGTAACACAATACACCGGAAAAAGGAAATTCACAAATAAGTGTAATTACAAAAAGCAGTGAGAGAGAAAAAAGAGAGGGGGGAGAGAGAGAAAGAGAGAGAGGGAGAGAGGGTGAGAGAATGAGATGGGGAGAGAGAGAGGGGAAAGAGATAGATGGAGGGATAGAGAGAGAGGGAGAGAGAGAGGGAGAGAGGGGGAGAGAATGAGATGGGGAGAGAGAAAGGGGAAAGAGATAGATGGAAGGATAGAGAGAGAGGGAGAGAGAGAAGGAGAGAGAGGGAGAGAGGGGGAGAGAATGAGATGGGGAGAGAGCGAAGGGGGAGAGAGATAGGGGGGTGATTGTATGCGCAACTATGTAGATTACTCCACCTAACATTGTTGACTACTGTGGTGCTTGTTACTTACCACTGTATCTATACAAGTAATAAAGAACTTCATCGACCAGGGGACCGCATCGTCTTTACCAGTGGTCCTCAAACTTTTTCTCATCGTGGACCGGTCAATGTTTGATAATTTCACCGCGGCCCGCGGGTGGGTGGTAGGGGGGCGTTGATTATTTTTATATTACGGATTGTTTTGATTTACAATGCCACTGCCGCTCACAGTCGTTCAGCTCCCTGTTAATCTCCCGTCCATGGAAAGTCTCACTTATCCCGAGAGAAATACACCACATAAATAAAAAAGGAAATAATTTAATGTTTCTTGGGCGGCCCAGTAACCATTTGATCCACGGACCGGTACCGGCCCTCGGCCCAAAGGTTGGCGAACCACTGGTCTATACAATTGTAATTAGAAATATAATGTATTAATCAAAACAATGGAACCCAGCTGCTTCCAACCAATCAGATGAGTTATTGTGTTTTATTCAAACTTCGTTTGTGTACTTGCGATTCTTAATGTATTCAAAGAATAACGCTAAATGTATATAATGAAACTAAACCGAAAACCGTTGGCAAGACATGTGCTTTTTTTTAATTGGTATTTTTACAGCATTTTGTAAGCGTTTTATACTATTGGAAGAAAAATCGAGAACATTTTTTTTTGTGATCTACTAATAATTAAAACCACCTTCTGAAATGAATAAGGAAGAAAGAATTAAATGCATTACTCATTCTCACCAAACTTCAGACTACAGAGTCTGACAAGCTAGACTGACAGTGTCTGACAAGTTAGACTTACAGTCTGACATGTTTGACTGACAGAATCTGACAAGTTAGACTTACCATCTGACAAGTTAGACTTACCATCTGACAAGTTAGACTTACCATCTGACAAGTTAGACTTACCATCTGACAAGTTAGACTTACCATCTCACAAGTTAGACTGACAGAGTCTGAAAAGTTAGACTGATAGAGTCTGACAAGTTAGACTTACAGAGTTCAACAAGTTAGACTGACAGAGTTCAACAAGTTAGACTGACAAAGTCTGATAAGTTCAGTAAACAATTATAAACGAAATATTTGTAAATTTAAATATCTAAACGAGTCTTATTGCTTTAGTTAAGATATTAGTAAACTTTTTTACTATTCGTAATTATTTTTTAAAGCACATTAATGGTAAAAAAGGTAATTACTGTTATCATTTTTCATTATTAAAGTTTTTACCAGAAAAAAAATAGAGAAAAATATTTTGTCTTCGCGAGAAAAACTCTAAAAGATTTTTGTAAAATCGAATTTCGAATGTTTTCTTACTTTTAGGTATAATAATGTTCAACTTATTTATGATGTGTTATTCTCTGCAAAATACAAGTATATTTAAAATTTAAAATATCACTAAATATTTTTTCTCCATATCAAAGTTTAACTATTTAAATCCACTGATAGGATTGTCTGTTCTTTTGTTTTGAGATCTGTTTACAGCAAAACATGTGAGTAAACCATTTTTGTATCATAATTGATTTCGTGAACTAATGCTTGAACGTATTGCAGAGCAAAGGACCCCTACAGTCGTTGCATGATCAAATGTAAGGGTATTCAATCTGTTCTGTCTCATTACATGATCAAATGT
This sequence comes from Bulinus truncatus, assembly GCA_021962125.1. Taxonomy (NCBI): domain Eukaryota; kingdom Metazoa; phylum Mollusca; class Gastropoda; family Planorbidae; genus Bulinus; species Bulinus truncatus. The sequence goes on from JAGDYQ010000121.1 coordinate 2,281,557, forward strand.
AAGGGTATTCAATCTGTTCTGTTTTAATACATGATCAAATGTAGGGATATTCAATCTGTTCCGTCTCATTTCGTTGTACATGTAGTATCATTTGTTAATGAATGTGCGTTAACAATAATTTGTGATGGCCAAGAGTGTAGAGCGCTGGACTGTGGGGTATACTTTGTCAGTCCCAATGGCCCTTTAGGGCAAAAGGAACTTTACTTTTGTATATGTAATGTATAGGTTCATTGTTCATATTTACATTAATAGCTGTGTTGCTTATTTCTCGTGGTCTAGTGCAGATTTTTATAATTAATTTCCAAATATAATGAAATAACATTGAAATAACGATTGTTACATTTTCTTATATTCTGTTTCTCTTCACAAACTTAATTTGTTTTTTTTTATTTCATTTTATCTTAATAGAAAATACGAAACTAAATTTCGTTATGTTTAGACGTGAGATGTGGTTGATTATGGTCACCTGTATTGTGTTTATTTTAGTCCTAGAAGGTAAGAGTGTATATATATATATATACATATATACATTATCTTAAATTTCTTAAATCACATATCATTTACTGAAAAATATCTACTTTACTTAATAGTATTAATTAGTTGAAAGTTTGTTTTATTTTAACAAATAGAATAGAATTAATAGAGAAATAATTTCCTTATTCATTTTGAACAAATCTAGTTCGATTTTTTTACCTGATGCAATATCATTATATTTATTGATCTAGTGCAACGTTTCAGCCACCCACTTCTTATGTTATTATTTTTCATATTGTCAATAATACATTTAAGTCGAATTAGACATGAATTGTTTTATATAATTGCAGATGCTGATTCAGTAAGGTGAGCACATAAAATTGTCATTATGTGTGTATTTTAAATGAATTGAAATTTTTTCAATCTTTACTCAAAAAAAAGATTTTCTACATTTTAGACCTTTGTAAAACTATATGTTATCTATGTTTATAAATGTGTACATCTCTATGGATAAATGTACATATACATGTCATCCATGTTTATAAATGTGTACATCTGTATGGCTAGATGCACGTACATATGTCATCCATGTTTATAAATGTGTACATCTCTATGGCTAGATGCACGTACATATGTCATCCATGTTTATAAATGTGTACATCTCTATGGATATATGTATATATGTCAATATTACACACAAACAAACATGTGTTTTTCGTAAAGAAATTATGGTACTAAAAATTAAACTCTTCCCTGAACGAGTATGTGCGAGTATGTAACAAGTCTAGTATTGATAACATGACATACTCAGGTATGTAACAAGTCTAGTATTGATCACATGATATACTCAGGTATGTAACAAGTATAGTATTGATCACATGACATACTCATTTATTTAACATTATTCAGATATTTAGTAAAACCTTCCTACTGTTTGAAGAAAGACTGCTACACAGGAAAAGGCCATACCGAAAAATGTTGTTCACAGTAAGTAGATATCGTAAAATCGAGTTATTAATTATAAAATCAAAGTCTTAATCCGAAAATCGAATTATTGATAATAAAATTGAAGCATATACAGTATACTCTAAGCATATATCATAAAGTCGAAATATATTGTTATAAAATTGGTCAGAAATAATCATTTCGAGTATCACAAGTTGGCACAGCCATCACAGTTCTGATCAATTCACTCTATACGGGAATGGGACTTTAAACTGGAAACGGAGAACTTGGACGTCAATACAACGTCACATACAATGGCTCATGGTTTATGACGTTATAATCATTGTGTATTAATCTGGTAGTTTGCCAAAATGACAATGAAAACATTTATTTGACAATAAGCAGAGATAACTGGCTCAACAATGCATTTTCATTTATTTCATAAAAACGAACTAAACAACAATTCCATATAGAGAAACTGTGATAGCTTAATTCAAATTGAGCTTGTCAAACTCCCTTGTCCTGGGCTATGCTCGTACGTCCAAAACTTAACTCGTCCATGACTATGGTCTTACGTCCGTCACTTAACATCCTGTGATATGGTCGTACGCCAGTCACTTTACGTCCTGGGTTATGGTCGTACGCCAGTCATTTAACGTCCTGGGTTATGGTCGTACGCCAGTCACTTAACATCCTGTGATATGGTCGTACGCCAGTCACTTTAGTCCTTGGCTATGGTTGTACGCCAGTCACTTAACGTCCTGGGCTATGGTCGTACGCCAGTCACTTTACGTCCTGAGCTATGGTCGTACGCCAGTCACTTAACGTCCTGAGCTATGGTCGTACGCCAGACACTTAACGTCCTGGGCTATGGTCGTACGCCAGTCACTTTCCTGGGCTATGGTCGTACGCCAGTCACTTAACGTCCTGGGCTATGGTCGTACGCCAGTCCCTTTCCTGGGCTATGGTCGTACGCCAGTCACTTAACGTCCTGTGCTATGGTCGTACGCCAGTCACTTTCATGGGCTATGGTCGTACGCCAGTCACTTAACGTCCTGAGCTATGGTCGTACGCCAGACACTTAACGTCCTGGGCTATGGTCGTACGCCAGTCACTTTCCTGGGCTATGGTCGTACGCCAGTCACTTAACGTCCTGGGCTATGGTCGTACGCCAGTCCCTTTCCTGGGCTATGGTCGTACGCCAGTCACTTTCCTGGGCTATGGTCGTACGACAGTCACTTAATGTCCTGGGCTATGATCGTACGCCAGTCACTTAACGTCCTGGGCTATGGTCGTACGACAGTCATTTTACGTCCTGGGCTATGGTCTTATATGAATACTAAATGATATGACCTTGCTAGTAACTAACTATTGGTGCTTCAAGACTCACGTGACAAAGTCCCTAGAAAAAAAATGACCTGTTCTAATTTGAATATATTTGTTTACTTCTTGAAATTACCTCTTTTTGAAAGGGAAATATGTTATGCGAATCTAATTATTTTTTAGTCAAAAAGCTATCAATAAATGCCTGACAATATAAGCAACCAGCTTTTGGTAAATTTGGCTAAATTAATTTTAACATTGACGTGTCAAGTGAAACTATTTGGGTTTTTTAAAAGAATGGCGGTGGTGTTAATAATAGTTTTAGTATTTTGTTGCAGCAATTATTAAAGTGAAGTTTTTAATCATTAAATTTTTTAACCACATATAATGATAATGAGATTAAATTATGTATTATTATTAGAGATGAGTGTAGACATGGCAATAACATGCTAACGATTTGATATACTATGTTATTATTATGTTATTTCTCCCCCCCCACCCCCACATAATGTTGATGCATAAAGAAGCTAGACTATACCGGAGAATTGTCCTAAACAAGAATGCCGTGTATTTAATAATCTATCAAAGAAGAGAAGATGCTGTACAAAGTAGGTCACAATTTTGTATCTAAAATTAGCTTGTCTTTTATATAGCGATCTTTCCTAATATAAAAATACTGATAAATCCTCCATTTCATTGTATGTAGAACCTACATGGAATCTGTTATATAGGGCTACACAGAAGCTAGATTATAAACCTCTGTACATTTTATAAATCAACATAGAACATTCATGACGGCATTTTCCACAATTTAAACGTGTTATTTCCTATGGATGTTTTTAAATGGAAAAGATATGTTCGACCTGTGTAGAGTATAATCAAGACGATAGAAGAAGATTATGGCCTTGAGAAGACGGTAGAAGAAAATACTGGTCTTGAGAAGATGATAGAAGAAGGTACTTGTCTTGAGAAGACGATAGAAGAAGATACTTGTCTTGAGAAGACGATAGAAGAAGATACTTGTCTTGAGAAGACGATAGAAGAAGATACTTGTCTTGAGAAGACGATAGAAGAAGATACGTGTCGTGAGAAGACGATAGAAGAAGAAACTTGTCTTGAGAAGACGATAGAAGAAGATACTTGTCTTGAGAAGACGATAAAAGAAAATACTGGCCTCGAGAAGACGATAGAAGAAGATACTTGTCTTGAGAAGACGATAGAAGAAGATACTTATCTTGAGAAGACGATAGAAGAAGATACTTGTCTTGAGAAGACGATAGAAGAAGATACTTGTCTTGAGAAGACGCTAAAAGAAAATACTGGCCTCGAGAAGACGATAGAAGAAGATACTTGTCTTGAGAAGACGATAGAAGACAATGGCCTTGATTAGAAGATTACAAAAGATGGTGGCCTTCTAAAAATAAACTGACACCATAAAAGGTATTCAAACTTTCAGGGCTCCATGTACGAGCCATGTACGAGGCATTGTACGAGCCATCTTCGTCCTTCATTCACTCCACCTCTTGAATTTGGTTATAATTTTCAACCCATGTTATAATAAAGCAAAGAAAAATAATCAGTGTGTTTTCCTAGCACTATGTCAGGTCACACAATGTCAGGTCACACAATGTCAGGTACCTTGACGAAACAGGTCCGGTCTCGGGTAAGTTCTATGGGGTTTACTAGGTAAGTAACTAGGCTGACTCGGTACTCTCTGGGCGGAACTTACTTAGTTCCAGCAAAGGGCGACACCTTCATCTCATAAAATTTTTGGTACTGGAAAAAGAGCTGCATTTTCAGATTTCTTCTCGGGCTATTTCCGTCAATAGATTCAATAGATTAAGAAATCATTGCTACAAAGATTTAAATTTGAATCTTGCGACTATTGAAAAAAGCTTAACACGATTAGAAAATAGTGTATAACACATTATTTTTTTTTAAATTTTAAAACTCTGTTGTAATGGAATGCTTACCACATTATAATCTATTAATTAGTTTCACTCATTTTAAAACTTTTTGTTAAAGGTAACACGGTAAAGATAACATTTGTTTACAGAGTGAATTACAAAAAATAATAACCAAATGTTATTTCAATTAAGTTTACTTATAACATTTTATGTTGTTGTATTTTTTTTATTTATTTTTTTT
>JAGDYQ010000121.1:2286946-2306710 GCA_021962125.1 Bulinus truncatus
AACTGTAGGTGGCGCTTACAGTGGCGTAGCGAGGTTAATTCGCGCCCGGGGCCAATACCCTTTTAGTACCCCCCCTCACATTCGAAAACCATATAATTTTATAAGTCAATTATACTAGCGGACCATTTGGCGCCACTTTGAGAGTAACGCCCGGAGCATGATGCCCCCCTCGCTACGCCACTGGGCGTTTGTGTAATAAATTTTGTATAAAGCCAGTGGCCTCGAAACCAACGGCTCGAGTGACTTAAGTCGTACATTTGGGTACTTCTACCAGCACCTTGAATCGTAGTTCACTCATAGAAGTATTTGCAATTTGCAAAGCGTGTGTACTTAAACTGAAATTAACATCTTGGGAACATGTGTTTTGATTGGTTAGCACTTGGAACATCTCCAGTGATGAGAGAACTATCAAGGAATGGTATCGTATTCGGTATACCTATTTGTATCGGCCCATCACTGCCGGTCATTGTTATCACTACAACTCACATCTGAATATCGTGCATGACCTTCCGAAAATAACCCCATGCATTACTTGGACTGTTGCTTCACTTCAGTCATTGTTTGATCACCCGGAGGTGACACTTCTTTCTTCCCCAGATGACACCCGTGACATTTTCATCCATGCTTTATGACATTTTCGCCAATGACATGACATTTTGTCACCATCGCGTCTGTCACCTCGTATTCGGAAACGTTTTAAAATAATCATAACGATTGATAAATAATTAATAATAAAAAAAGAGCAAAACGTTACGTCACATTTGGCTTGTAGCGGCAGACGACAATCGGCGTGTTTCTGGAATTGTCTAACCGACCCGACATTTTCTTTGTGTGCATGTATGAAGATACTATTTATATAAATCTAACAAGTTGTTGTTTGATTAGTTTGTTTGTTTGTTTAGTTTGTTTTTTAAAGAAAATAATCAGCGCTAGGTTCGTTTTTTTTTTTTTAAAACGTAAATTACTTGTTGACAGAATACCATCGAATTTTGACATCTCCCCTTCCCATTTGACATCTCCCCTTCCCATTTGACATCTCCTCTTCCCATTTGACATCTCTTCCCATTTGACATCTCTTCCCATTTTGACATCTCCCCTTCCCATTTGACATCTCTTCCCATTTGACATCTCTTCCCATTTTGACATCTCCCCTTCCCATTTGACATCTCCTCTTCCCATTTGACATCTCCTCTTCCCATTTGACATCTCCTCTTCCCATTTGACATCTCCTCTTCCCATTTGACATCTCTTCCCATTTGACATCTCTTCCCATTTGACATCTCCTCTTCCCATTTGACATCTCCTCTTCCCATTTGACATCTCTTCCCATTTTGACATCTCCCCTTCCCATTTGACATCTCTTCCCATTTGACATCTCTTCCCATTTTGACATCTCCTCTTCCCATTTGACATCTCCCCTTCCCATTTTGACATCTCTTCCCATTTGACATCTCCCCTTACCGTTTTCCCCATTAAATTCCCCCCTCCCGTTCTTTGTTGGCTAAACGCCTTAGTGTTTTCATATGTTTAACTTTGTGTGTTTACTTCTGCATTTAACCAGGCGCCCAATTTTTAAATAATAATAATAATCACCATATCGATCTAAGTCGATACCAATAATTGTTAGTCCTTTTCCCTACTGAAAGTTTATAAATAAGAAAGAAAAAATACAGAAGAGTGAAAACTTAATCCAGTCCAATATTGTGATAATTATTTTCTCCATTTCTAAGGCAAGGGTTTGGAGGATATTATCATTAAAAAGAAACTCAGCACAGCGGCAACAGAAAAAAAAGGAATGGTGCTATGATGATTGTCTCCCCTTTGCGTGTGCAACAATCCACTAATGACCTGGTCTTGACGTCTGAATCACTGCCCCGGGATCTCAAGACCTACTAGCACAGTTTGGCGGGAGGAAAAGGGGGAGGGATGGGGATCGAACCGGTCGATAACTCTTTGTCTTTCTGCTGCGGCTTGTCGTAGTGACGTCACTGGCACTGCACTGACCAGCTAGTTTGAATTGTGTGTGTGTGTGATAACACTATTTATTGATTTTATTATTGATTTTTTTATGCAACCCTGTAAATCAGCCCCGAAGAATCGGTTTTGATTTTCAATCCCAAAAAAAAACATTTAATTTAGAAATAAATAATAGAAATTTTCTGTTTAATATAACGCAGTGGCTTCGAATACGACCGGGTGTGTTTCGTATTTTTTTTTCCGAGACACAACCAGCAAACTTTGATGACGTCACTAAACAGATAGAACTCTTATGATTTAAAGTTATTTTCTTTTCGCGGGAACGAGTAATTTTGTCTACTTATACATTAAAATTGCAACTTTGCTTGTGTGTCCTCCTGGCACAGAGGTGAAACCGTTTGGTCTGTGACTCATTTTTATGCTGACTATATCCAGGTTCGATTCCTCTCAGAAACATAACTTTTTTATTGTGGTTTTTTTTCAGAATGTATCCTTTTAGTTGTTTTAATGAAAATTAACTAACTAGATATCTTTGACATTTTTTTTAATTGAAATAATTTATATCTTAGGATTTTGTAAAAAAAAGAAACAACAACTAATTAGGTTTTTTTAAAACTATTTCATAACTTAAAAAAAAAATATTTTGAAAATATGTATCAAAGCTGAACACAGAGGCGTAACAATTTTAAGGGAGGGGGGTCCAAAATCGAAAGTCCCGCCGGGCTCCAGCTTGAGGGAGACCCCAAAATTATTTTTTTTACATTAAATATTAAGTACATAATCTCATGTCATGGTATCGAATGTCAAAATGCAAGGCCCCCAAATCCTAGGTTCGGCAATGGCTTTACAATAGTTTATCTTCCTGCAAAGGCTTTGCAGTGTATAGCTAGTCCTAAGGCTAAATATTACATAACTTTTCCTTACCATCATTTTTGCGTCACACTTTAAAAAAATCAGAGACGCCTACATATTTCAAATTTACTAAATAATAATAAGATTAAGAAACGAAAATAGAGGGGATGGGGAAGCATTTATATCCGAGAATCGAACCAAATACTGACGGAGACGAATTAACGAGTGTTAGCTTTCTGGGTGGGGGGGGGGGGGGTTTAGGATAGATACTAATTTAGCGCATAATTTTTTGTTTTATTCGTCCGACTTTATTAGGCTTGGGCAGACCCGAAAACTCTTAGTCTTAGACATATATCCTGACAACTAAAATATATAATTCAAAGCCGTATTTATTTTTAAAAAATATTATAAAAATATCTCCGATTATTAATAGCAAATGACTTTATTTATTAGGCTTGGACAGACCCGAAAAAAATTAAAGCCAAATATAAAAATATCTCCGATTATTAACAGCAAATGACGTCATCAAAGTCTGCAGTAAATAAGAGTTCTCATTAATTCTGTTTACTGACGTCATCAAAGTTTGCTGGTCGTGTCTCGGGAAAAAAAATACGAAACACACCCGGTCGTATTCGAAGCCACTGCCTTAATATAATTTATGTCAGCGAGACCTTATTGCTACCGGGGGTTCATCTAAAAATTCCGTGTTTGCAGATTTTATTTCTTGCCCTCATGACGCGATGATGATCGTCTGCTGTTTGTGTTGGGTGAACTTGTTTTTTCATTTGACACCACTGCATCACGGCTAAATGTTTAAATGTCCAAGTTCCCACTTATACAGACATATGAAATAAAATTATAATAGTACATGTAGTAAGAATATATAATATACTGAATTCAGTTTGCAGACTTGTGATGGAATAAAATCAAACCAAATGTCAGATGTTATCTACAATTAATTACCTTTAGCAAGTCTGTGTCAATACATTTGAAGGAGTTAGAAGCTAACTTAGAGTTTTTGTTTTTGGAGGCTAGTTTCATCTTGACTTTGTGACGGAATAATCCACACTGGCAGGTTTACTTCGCGTGTTTGCTGATTTTTTAAAAATCTAGGTTGAACTTTATTCTAATAGGCCTACTCAAGTGAACAAACGTATATTTGTGAGAATAACATATTGTAGTTCGTTATCAGCCGTACTCTCTTCTGCTGCTTTAAAATTGTAAACAATGACGTCATTTCGAGGCTAATTTAAACCGACTTGGCGCAGGCTATTTAGTTTTAAAATTTAAAAATTTAAATAATTTAAAAAAAAACCTCAAAGTAGAATGTCATGTGTCGAAGTCCACCTTAATTACAAAAAAAATAATCTATATTCATTTCTCTACAAAAATAATTTCCAATCAAAACTTTTTGATCCAAGTAGCATCACTGTGTGAAATGGACCCCCCCCCCACTAAAACAGACTGCGCCACAGAGATATGGGGCCCATTGCTCTGCAGAGTCCAAGGAGCCAAGCATAGCATCTTTGGGTCACAATCTTTACTGATCCATTAATTAGCGTGATAAACGTTGTATTATAAATATGATTAAAGATTTAACAAGACAAAATTGAATAAATAACATTATATAATTTTTTATAATCAATTTTTTTTTGTTGACATTATTGGTAGTTGGTTTAGGATAATTTGATTGCTCATCTTTTATGTTTCGCTGGACTTAGCAAATCGATTCTGAAATGCCTAAAATAAAAATGACCAAAAATGACCAACTGCCGTTTTGAGGCTGCACGTCTGCCGTTTTGATGCTGCACGTATCCCGCGCAATGCTCCTTTCTCTAAATACGTGTTGCAACTGTCATCTCCTTTCAACCGTGTCTCACATGGGGGGTGGGGAGGGGGGGGGCTAGTTGTTCTCTGTCCAACGTCGTCACTATTTATTTATTTCTATCCAATATCACAGATGGTGTTTTTCTCCAATGAGGTTTTCTTTTTTTTTATATTCGTTTGTTATGTCGCGAGATTAAAGGGAGACAAGACACACCTGGGGACAAAACACAATTACATTCGGACCAACCCATAACTCGTTTTGATTTGTTTCGTTTTTATATCACGGTCCGTGTTTTTGTTGTTTTTTTTTGAAAGAACTAACTTGTATGATGTCATTGAGCGTTTCAATCTACTGAGTTGTATCTCAGGATCAAACAGTTTTGATTGAAAAGATTTTTTGGTGGGGAAAAACAAACAATACCAACAACAACAACCCAGATTTATCGGAGTGTACACTTGCACAACTGTCTCCGTAATTTGTGTATGTGTGTGTGTGTGCGCGTGTGTGTGTATGTTACACTCGACGTAATGACTGGGACGATGACGTCACCGCCCAGACAAAGAAGAAATCGCGGGGGGGGGGTCTGGGGGGGCCTGACTAGGTGGGAAGATCGTTTTAACATATTCACACGTGATGCTCCACTCACCATCCTCCCCCACCCGCGGGTTTAACAGGATCGATGCATGAACCTGCGACTCCACACCCCCCCCCCTCCGACTTTCCACATCTGGATCCATCGATCAGACCCCGGGTCGATGCATCCTGTGATTAGTGAAGCGTTAACAGAAATTGCCCCCTACCTCTCCGCACCGCCACCCCATCTCCGCTTACTGTATACACACCTTCCGCGTCCTCCAACCCCCCCTCCTCGTGTCACTGCTGCTCACCTGAACATCACCCCCCTCCCTCCCACATCTCTCCTCCTCCCCGCACATGTATTCAGTACTTTCTCTCGTCTTGATGTCTGTAATGACGGTTTATTATTGTTATTATTATTATTGTCTCAGACCCGTGTCGGTTTGTTCCTCTCGTACATACAAAGGTGTATCAAAACATTGGGCCGGAGGGGGGGGAAAGAGTGTGTGTGGGGGGCCTATACACTGACACACACACACACACACACATATATACACTTATATTGACACATGCTAGAAATATTGACAGGTAATTCAGCAAGGCGGGGGGAGGGGGGTTAATTGATGCAGACATAGTGTTTCCTTGTGTGCCTTCTTTATACTGTTACAGCTTTTGTGGGTGGGGGGGGGCTAAATATCTTCTTTATATGAGGATGGGGGATGGAACCGTTATGTGTTATTAATAGTTACAATGATGATACTCGGTTTGTATTTATAAGCAGGCAAAGCCAGAGTGTGTCAGGCTATGACAGAGTGCGGCAGGCTATGTCAGAGTGCTGCAGGCTATGTTAGAGTGCTGCAAGCTCTGTCAGAGCACTGCGTGATTGGCGGTCAACCATGTGTGTACCAACCAACTGTACCACGCATCTAGTGAAACACAAACTAAGATGCCGTGTATTGATCTGATTTTAAATCTAAAAGACATAACCAATCATTATCAGTCTGTGATGGAGTGTCCTCTCTCTCTCTACCCACGGGCAGCAGTGCGTCACAGTGATAACATGGAGCTGGTGTGTTTGTCCGAGATGCGGCTGGTACTCGAAAAAACCTTTCCCCGTGTGATGCCCGTTAAAACATCACAGCGCCAGTCGGCTGGCGTTGAAATATGGTTCATACAAAAACGTATAACAAATCGTATTGAAGTGTGTCCTGTACATATCATCCAATTTGTTATAACAATTGTAATGTTTGCTTAATGTTTGTCATTGTCGTTGGTTGCTATGACAACGGTGGTATTTGTTTTTTTTTTAACGAGTGGTTGGCTTAGTGACTTTCTTAGGTGGTTATTGTTTGTTTGTTTGTGCGTGTGTGTGTGGGGGGGTAAGCTTGGAGTGGGTGAAAGTTATTCAGCGGGCCTTGTTAATTTAATATGAATTAATACTCGAAGGGGCCTCCCTTTTGCATTGGGGATCTTAGGCCGTTCGTTGGGTCAGGGCTTATTGCCCGTTCCGTGATCTGCTTGCTGGTCAGTCACAGCAATACACGTCTGACCACCGGACTGTACAGCAATACACGTCTGACCACCGGACTGTCCAGCGATACACGTCTGACCACTGGACTGTACAGCAGTACACGTCTGTCCACTGGACTGTACATCAATACACGTCTGACCACTGGACTGTCCAGCAATACACGTCTGACCACTGGACTGTACAGCGATACACGTCTGACCACTGGACTGGTAGTTAGGATGAAGTGACCTCATTTTCTTTATTTATCACCCCCACCCACAGCGCCGTTACAGTTGAGTTGTAGTAAGAAGACATGTCATTCGTTCACAGGATTTCTTATGCTTCAGACTTGTATCCAGTGTGACAGTTGATGCTACCCCCCCCTCCACTAGGGCTCGATGAGAGAAGGAAGGGAGGGGTGTGGGGCACTGATGTCTTGTAAGTCATAAGTCACATTTACTGTGTCTGGAGTAAAATGCATCTGATTGGGTCATTTTTTTTACACACACATACACACACACACATACATATACACACACACAAACACACAATGCCTCGTGTTATCGTTGGCCACTCTTTTTTTTTTCTACACGTCACACTTCTTTATCTTTACTAATCACCCCACCCCCCCCCCACACACACCCTCTTGCAACGACCCCCCTACACCCCGGCCACCCATGTCTGGCATTGACAGTGAGTGGTACTACTAAAACTGTGACTTACACCCTTATCTGTACCGTTCGATTCCACTCCACACACACACACAGACATGAGCTTACTGAACACAACATTATATTTTCTCTTCATCTCCACCCACCCCACCCACCCCCTCCTGCAACCCTTAACAATTCCACAAACAATTTTATTGTTACAAATACTTTAACACAAACCAACATCCAAGTTATATATCTGTGTGTCCGTGTGTGTGTCTACAGCCCCCACCCTCCCATCTCCGCGCCCCACTCCCTTGTGGCGCCCCATCTCCTCCCGTTGTCATCGATTTTTTTTGTTCCCCACCCCCCCCCGACCGTCTTACGATTCCAGAACCAAAACGCCGCCATCTTGTTGCCGAGTGCGTGCCTGACTAGCGTTTGGGATGAAAGGGAGGGGGGGTGGGGGTTGAGGGACAGGGCATGATCCGGGTGGGGGGGGGGTGCTTGTGAGAGGGTGGGGGAAGTTCCTCCCTATTTTTTTTCGTATCCCCGTGGTATTTTTCTAGCTTCTCGTCAAGTCAGTGGCAAGGCAGGACTCTCTCTCTCTCTCTCTCTCCTGCTTGTTGCTGTGAGGGAACCCCGGCGGTGGGGCAGCATCGGACAGTTTGTGCCAGTGCGAGAGGACAGGACCCGGTATTCTGACTAGTGTGGTGGTGTGGTTACAGTGAGTGATGTCATTCTGACGCTTGTGTTGTTGAGTTAGTGTTTTCTCCTATCGTCTGCTGTGTGTGTACCAAGCCGCGCATGTAGCCTCTATAGACCATTCCTTTTCAGTTTCCACATTCATAATTGCATGGAAGATAGTAAAAATAAATCAATTTCTGTAGGCCATTTTCTTTCCAAGTTCCTTCCTTCGTTAGTTTTCTGGCTTCGCTTTTAGTGTCAGCGCTTCAAGTGATCTTCTGCTTCTTTTTGTTATCAGACGACATTTTGTTGTGTTCGACTCGACACCACCCCCCCTCCCCACTCACCCTGTTCGGGGTAACACTGTATTTCAAATTACGATGTCCGCTCTTCGCTTCCATTTTGTTTCGCAAATTTCTTTTTCATTTCAACTAACCAGCTGATGCTCTTTACTTGCGTTATTGTTCTTATGTCTACATTTCTTCTCAAAATCTCGATGTGGAATTTTTATTTAGAGGGGAAAAAAAGAATTACCCTGGATAAGCATGGTATCTGGATAAGCATGGTATCTGGAACAACCTGTTGTAGTTACTAATACGCAGATTATTATTATTTTTTTTTTTTGTATTTTTTTTTGTTTAATCATTTTGTTTATTGAATCTTTTTGTGTGATGCCTAGCATAGTATTGATCTGTTCGATCCCCTGTACTCCAATTCGATAATCGCTTATCAATAATAGTGTGATTTAATTGTCAATGCTAACCCGAACTGAAATATTTTTTTTAGGAACTGAGAGTTGTCCTGTGTAACTCGCTGTTGGTTCATAGTAATAGTTTGACCTGTTAAAAATTCGAATGTCATCACATAAAAAAACGAAGCTAGCCCCCAAAGTTCACCTTCAGAGGTCAACAACTTCCACACATACAAGTTCATCTCTTTAGTTCGAGAAACCCTGGTGTTTTTGGTTTTAAAAAATAAAAAACATAAAAAAAAAACAGACACTCTGTTCTGGCAAATCCTAAAATCTAATTTGACTTCTGAAGATTTGATAGTTTCCTGGCCACAATATTTGAAAAAGGCGGGGACTGTGATATATCCGGTGAAGAGCTCGTGAGACGCCAGACATCCATTGCACTCCATCGTCTTGGTGTAATAGTTTATGTGTGTGTGTGAATTCTAAGGTGAGTACTGCCAAACTGTTACTATGGGTGATCAATGTCTGTCATCGATGTTGTCATAGCAACAGCCACGCCGGGATTGTGGCGCAATTACTTAAAATTGTTGTTTGTTAGTTTGGTTCTAAGACTGGCGTAGCAAGATGATAAAGCGCCCAACCCGTGTTATCACATGAGTCATCACGATAAAGCGCCCGACAACTTTATTACACGTGTTACATCTTTTGTATTTTTGAAATACTTATTTACAGGGTTGTGTGCACAAATCACTTTAATTATGGTCAGTGTTGCCAACAAAGTTGTTCTTTTACGTGCCAGTGTCGAAATATACCTCCTAACTATTTGTTGTAACAATGTCCATCTTTCTATGTCTCGTCCTTATCCACTGGCGAATCTTCTTGTAGTAATTCCTATAAAACGTGATGGTAAGGCCCTACCCTCCGAAATACTACTTCCGGTGGGCCCCGAAACATCTTAAGACGTTTTTTCCCCTATCGCCCCCCCCCACCATCTCCGCCCCATAAGATGTCCTGGTTACGCCCAATGTATTCCATGATACGCGTGTCAGTGTTATGTTGTTCCCATGGTGCGGGATATTAGTCTGGCGTGTCACCTCAAGTACTGTCAGAGGCGTTCCTAGGGATTTGGGGGGCCCGGCGGGGCTTGGCTTTTTTTGGGGGGCCCCTGAAATTTGACATCTGTACTGTCCATCTTTATTCACCCCCCCCCCGCCCCGATCAGTTCCCTGTTTCAGGTTGCTGTTGTTTAATCGTCCATGTATTCAAAAACCTCAGACTACAAATGTACATCTCCTAGAGCCACCTTTACAAAATAAAATGTACCATTTAGCGATCCGTGTGTACTCGTGTTTGTGGACTTCGGTAATGTGGTCTGAGATGTGCCAGGTACGCTCCCCCCCCCCACCCACCCCCCCTTCTCCACTGGGGGGGGGTACTATCATCAGTCAGAAGTAACCTACTTCACTGGGATACTAGCCAGTGGCCGGCAATCTTGACCCTTGAGGCTCGTACGCCACTGACCTAACGACATGGTTATGTAACTAGACGCCAAACCAAATGGACCCACCATGACACCATTTTCATATTTCTCAATGACTTGTATCTGTTGGTGTTAAGTGTTGGTACAGACAAAGTGGGCTGACATACAGACGACACCTAGAGAGAGAGAGAGAGAGATATCCACACACCCATTAGAATGTTCAATATTCGCATTTATTGCTACCGGCGTGTATGTTTTATTCCCTGTTACGTTGTTGTAACAGAATGATGCTTTTTTATTCCCCCCCCCCCCTCTCGAATCACGAACTCTCTATCCGTAATACGTCATGCTCTATTTTTACCCCGGGACTTTTTAATCAACAGAATGTCGCCCAATCTGTGCACGGCGGTTTAACAAATAGCCAGGAGGAAATCACTCCAGTACATCATTACCCAATAACGACAGGAGTTGTCTTTTTCTTGTCAGGCCTGTTTCTATTTTTAGCCCATTTGCCAATTATTATTATTTTTTTATATCGTACTTTTTGTTGTTGTAATTATTGGATGCAAGGGTGAGACAATGTCAAAGACTTTGTAAAGTTGTAAGGGAGATGGAAGATGCTGTTTACTGTATCTGGGTGACTCGATTGTTTGTAGGATTGGGAGAATACTGTATGTTTAGGGTTCGAATTTCGGCGGGTTCAGTCACCTACCTATAGTCAATATCCTCTATGATAACCCCCCACACACACACAGATATTGCACAATCATGTATGGTGTTCACTGTGAACACACACACACACAATCATGTATGGTGTTCACTGTGAACACACACAATCATGTATGGTGTTCACTGTGAATGATGTAGAGATAAACATGTCATACTTACAGGGAATTTTAAAACGATTTAAGGGTTTCAAATATACAGCTGTATGTAAATATATATAAATATATATATAAACTGCTGTGTATGTATATATATATAAATATATATAAACAGCTGTGTGTAAATATAAATATATAAACAGCTGTGTGTAAATATAAATTTATATAAACAGCTGTATGTAAATATAAATATATATAAACAGCTGTATGTCAATTGAACCTGCACCAAAGGATTTGTTCAACATTACGTCAATAAAAAACAGTTACGTCAAATAAAAAGATTATCTACCTAATAACAATTACTATTAGCTGTACAACTGTATTCTTCGTATGAATGTCTAAATGTTTGTTTGAAATTTGAACAGTTTCGCTCCTCCTCCCAGTGTGACCCCCCCCCCTTCCCATAATTCCTTTCACCTTAGTTCCACTATAGATTTCACCATTAATTTCTTTGTGAAGAGATGTGTCTCACAGAAATAAAATTAGGTTTATCCAGCTCAATTCCACATCTCCTCTCCGCCTCCATAACAAAAAAAAATCTGGCTTAATATCACTGTCATTAGCACGCCATGTCGCATGCGCTTTGAAGGGTGGGGGGTGCGGGCTTATGGCACCCCCCACCCTGACCCCCCATTGCCATAGATTTTTTTTTTAATTGAACGATGCACTGCACTGCAAGATGAAATGTTCTTTCCACGTCATAGCAGATTGTGCGTGTGTGGAGTAGATGGCAGTACATCAATGGTTGGCAATGGATGAAGCAGTTGAATGTAGCGACTTACACAGATTCAGAGATGTAATTGTGTGTGTGTGTGTGTGTGTAACAACAGGATGCTGGCGGTCTCCAGAAGAGTACACCTGCTTAGTCCACTGAGTACCACTGTCTTATTTCATGTAGCACTGCCTTATCTCATGAAGCCCTGACCAATTTCATGTAGCACTTAGTGCTACTGTCTTATTTCGTGTAGCCTTGTCTTAGTGCTACTGTCATTTCTATTTCATATAGCAATCCCCTTATGACGACACTGTGTTGCAGTGAGATGTGTTATGTTACTATCACCTGATCGGTTAGTGGCAGCAAAGTCCTCAGTGCAAATCAGGCATCGATTGGTTAAATTGTGTTGTTTTTTTAAAGGCAACCGAAACAAAAAAAAATGTTGAGTTGTACCCACTGTGGTACAGCGAGTTCCACGTGCCGTCACAGTACGTTGGCCAACCGTGTCGGTCGTACGGCCCTTCACAACTTCTTTGTCTCCTCGCTTCTTGGGGGGAGGGGGGGAGACCCACAGTTGCAGAATATCTCCCCCCCCCTTTTCAACAGCACACCTCCGATAGTCTAACCTGTCTTCGACTATGACCTCAGCCGTACCCCCCCCCTTTTCTCGTATAAATAATCGATCGCGCAGACTGTTTGTATCGATTACTCTTTCACCACCACCACCTCCTTCTTCCCCCTTTTGTTTTAATGGGTGGTCGCCACGACCTCTCAGGTAGATTCACTTGGCCCCCCGGGCTTCTGATGAAAAAAAAGTAAGTAGGCGATCATTGTGAGTGTGTGTGTGTGTGTTAACATGTCGTCTATACTTGCCACCCCACCACCCCGTCTCCACCTAATTTTCTACATTCTTTGTTGGTCGTAGACATTTGACAACACACGCCTTGTTCACTCACACCACCCCCCCCACACCCCCCACGGGCTAGCTTCCAGTCCCCCCCTCCCACACACGCTCACACGTCTTTCATTGTTTGTGCGTGCGTGTGTGTGTGTGTGCGCGTGTTGTTCACTTCGATCTCTGGTATCGGCGCAGTTAGTCATTTGAGATGGCGGGCAAGGCATCATGGTGGTTCTCACCGGTTCTTGAAGATTAACGAACTGGTTGTTGAAGATTAACGAACTGGTTGTTGAACTGTTTTATTATTTGGGCGAAATATCCTCGAAAAATCAATTACCGTGTTTCCCCCCAATGTATGATGGGGCTTTCTCACGTTTATTGTGGGACCATAACCAAAGTAAATTGGGGGGGGGCTCTAAGGCAAAACTGCATTCAGGGGCCCCGGGCGAAACACTGTTAAGATCCCCTTTGCAAATCTGGGGCCCTTAATAATCTTAGACAATAGGGGGGCCTTCCGGGTTTATTTGCCTGAGTAAGACACGTCCAATTTGTAGAGCTAAAATGTTTGAAGAGGAACAAAGTCTTTTATACACGGAAATACGGTAACTCTCATCACTTACTGAATAGCGCCTTTATTTGTTTAGCTACCGGCTGGTTTTTAGAAACTTGTGTTCCTTGGAAATGACCTCTTAGTTCACCCCGGACTCCATACGAATGAAAGTTATTTTATTTTTGTTTACTAAAATCTCCGATCCAATTTCTTAACAATACAAAGGCGTCTCCCACAGTTTTGAACGCCCGACATTAGGGGCGGTGGGGGGCTGTGAGCGGGGCTTCTGTTGACATCATGGACGCCTTCTACTTGAATATAATATACATACAAACACACACGCTTATATAGTCTCTGTCGCTCTCTCTCTCTCCCACCCCCCTTCGGGGTAGACCGGAAGTAAACTTCGAGGATCGTGCACTAATCTCTACACCAGAACACGCTGACCTAAGTCTCTGGAGGCACGTGAGATGGTCGTATAGATAAAAGACCAACCAAAGCACAACTTTGTCTGACAAAGTCGGCGGGCCAATCAGAACACTTGTTCCATAATGAAGCCACAGTCAAGGCCTTTGTGACCTTGTGAAATACACGTACTTGTACTATTGTTTTTTTTTTATTACTGGTAACAATTAGTAGTTTTACTGAGGTTACGAATATAAATAATTAGATGCACATTGATAATCTTAGTAAGTTTAATGTTGTTTGATAACCCTAGCAACAGATGCATGATGTCCATATCACAGTGGCACTGGTGAAAGTATTAGATGACAGTCATACAGATAACCTTTTTATTCATGTGAACTCATTTATTTTGATAAACTTCAATAAATAATTGAAAACAATGCATGGTTTTAACCCATAATAATGTTATAGTTACATATTAGTCATCAAATTTTTTTTTGAATGAATATGTAGTCATATTTTGGTTTCAGGTGCTTTGTACATTTTTTAAAAACCACGGATTACATTAAAGAAGCACACAATTCTTTAACAGTATTAAAGCTAATAAGAACAATATTTTTTAAATACAAAACAATAAAGACTTTATATTTCTTGCGCATTTCTTAGTCAAACAAAATTCATTTCTAAATTTTTTTTTTTTTTTTTTTTAAAAAAGGATATAATCTACCCTACAGGTAACCCTTCATGGTTGACGCCCTTGGTCCGCCAGTGCACCCATACACAACAATACTTTTACCCATCTTTACATTTACGTCTTGTGTTTGTCTCATCCTATTTTTCTTTTAAAAAAATATGACTTCCCTCCTCCTCCCCCCCCCCGTCTAAACTTCCGGGCGGCCATTTTTTTACCCATAAATCCTTTCTCCTATCTTTCTGCCCAATCGATGGTTTCCAATCTCCATTTCAAATCTTTCTCCTCCCCCCCCCCCCCATCACCCGGAAATACTCTTTTTGGAGAGCTGAAAGATCATTACATACCAGAAAAAGAAGGAAAAAGAGAAGAACATTACACACCAAAATCAAAGAAGGAAATCCCCCCCCCCAATCTATGTCAGGGAAGAAAATTATTCTATGCATATTAAGTAGTCTACGGTCAAGCCACACGTGTCGAACTTTTGACTTTTGTGATATTACAGTCGTCCTGTTATATGGTGTTGATATTACGGTTGTCCACTTTATGTGATGTTAATATTACAGTTGTCCACTGTTATGTGATGTTGATATTACAGTTGTCCACTGTTATGTGATGTTGATATTACAGTTGTCCACTGTTATGTGATGTTGATATTAAGTACAAAGTAAAGGGTGATAATTATGTGATATTAAGTACAAAGTAAAGGGTGATTACTCTGTGCTGGCGTGGATATGAACAAATTATGGGTGGTATGGGTCACGTGTGTATATTTAGATGGTGCCCAAACAACGAGTACAATATTGAGTCAACAATAGACAGCAAACGTAGCACATGAAACGGACATTATATATATATATATATATATATATATATATATATATATATATATATATATGAACCATTTATAAGCACAGTATTTTGCAAGTTGTAGACTGTAACATTAACACCATACTTTGCTAAGGAGAGAGTATAACATTAGATAGTAGTTTGCTAAGGACAGAGTATAACATTAGATAGTAGTTTGCTAAGGACAGAGTATAACATTAGATAGTAGTTTGCTAAGGACAGAGTATAACATTAGATAGTAGTTTGCTAAGGACAGAGTATTACATTAGATAGTAGTTTGCTAAGGACAGAGTATAACATTAGATAGTAGTTTGCTAAGGGTTTGAGTGGCTTACCCACGGAGTAAATTGAAAACTATTTTATCGATTGGCCAAAGCAAAGTCTCCAAAAAAATAAGATTGTAGTCTCACCATAAAGAGACAACTGTTTGCTCCGTCTCACAAAGCAGTGCCCGACCCTATGTAGCATGACTTCCCCACCCCATCATTTGTTTGGTTACATTGCCAGCAGAGGGAACAAGTCTGGGAAATGTGAGTTGGTAGAAGGACGGGGAGGGGGGTGGAGTGGGGGGCTTAAAGGATTGAGAATTGTCCGAAGTACCAGACCGATGTACGGTATCATATGTCAACAGTACTTCACATAATGTCAACAGCACTTCACTTCATGTAACGGGCTTGGGTCATACATCAGCATTTCTGACACCCCGACGGTCCTATTTGTACAAATATCGGGGGGGGGGGGGGTTAGAGAGAAAGACAGATGCAGTATCTGTCCCGTCTCTAAGTTTCTTCAGTTTTGGCCAGATTTTTTTATCGGTGCGAATATGTGGCCAAATCTATTAGATACTGGCCAGTTTGTCTGATCATTAAACCTTAGCTTTCGGTGGTGAAGTAGATTCTTGGGGGTGGGGATGGGTTGGACACCCGCGACTATCTTTTTGATTATCGTCTATTTTACGATGTACCATATAAAAAATCAAATATCAAGAGTGTCGCTTGTACAGTACACCAACTCCTACGTACGTCACATCCTCTCTTCGTACAAAACTTTGGTCTGCGAAGTATTGAAATTGGGGGGGAGGGGGGGACTATATTTCCTTAACCAAATCCCTTTTAGTATGAGACGTTTGTGTCTTGCATCCTATAAACCTCTACTGGGACGGCTTGTTGAAGAGTCCTTCTTTCAACCCAACCATCGCTCATGGTCCATTGGCCTTGGAGGCACCATGGGGACAAATGTGGTAGATGAGTAGCACAATGCCCACGCCCCCTCTAACTAACGGTTAGGGTTTGGGTGGATTTGAAAAAAATAAATTTTAGGCCTCTCAGTTGTGCATCGTACCCGGGAACTTCTGGTGGGCTATCTCGCTCTCTCTCTCTCTTTCTCTCTCTCTCTCTCTCTCTCTCTCTCTCTCTCTCTCTCTCTCTCTCTCTCTCTCTCTCTCTCTCTGTCTCTCTACGCCGCGCTGGCTTCTCAATTTCTGTTCTACTGCGCATGCCACACAGTCGCATCCACTTCCTTCTTCCTGAGCTACTCTCAACCGTATCAGGGTCACTCAAACTTGGCAATAAAGATAAAAGAAATATGACATAAAATAGTACCCCCACCCCTTCTGTTCGATTTCCACTTTAAATAAATAAAAAAAGCCCCAAAAAGAACAGTAAACACTGTGGTTGTTTGGTTGTTTTTCTTTTTACCGATTAAGTCCCTTTATCAACAGCGAACGACCGTAATTTTAGTCTATAAAAAAAATGGCGGGAGAGAAATTACCGTATTTAATCTGATGAAAAGGTTCTACCGTTTGTCTCGGTGATTTTGGGTCTAGGGAGTTTTGCGCATGGCCGGTCAAACGCTGCAATACTGGGGTGGGGGTGGATTAGAGGGGGGGGGCGGCAGGGCCGTATTATGACGGCAGATGGGTATGTTTGAGTACTTTAATGGAACTCACGCTTGAGCCCGCGTGATGGCAGTCAGCCCCTCCCCCTACCATTACCTCCCCCCTCCCCCGTTAGTTAGAAGCACGACCCCCCCCCCCACAGCTGTGTCATCCCCGCGTTATTTTCAGTGACTCTCCATTTAGGTAATTTTGGCTTATTGGTGGAATGCCCCAACCCCCCCCCCCCACCCCTACCCTTATCTTGCAATGATTGTGGCTTTTTTCTGCGACCTCCCTGTAATTTACTAATGGCACCTGACCATATCATTGACCATTTACTCCCGGGCCATAATGTGGAAGATGTAACCCATTCATGTTGTTGGCTGACGTTTGATACAACGTAGAAATCCAGAATTAAAACAATGGCTTTGTATCGTCTCTTCTTTCCATATGTCCTTGCGTTCCGTCTCTTCTTTCCATATGTCCTTGCGTTCCGTCTCTTCTTTCCATATGTACTTGCGTTCCGTCTCTTCTTTCCATATGTACTTGCGTTCCGTCTCTTCTTTCCATATGTCCTTGCGTTCCGTCTCTTCTTTCCATATGTCCTTGCGTTCCGTCTCTTCTTTCCATATGTCCTTGCGTTCCGTCTCTTCTTTCCATATGTCCTTGCGTTCCGTCTCTTCTTTCCATATGTACTTGCGTTCCGTCTCTTCTTTCCATATGTCCTTGCGTTCCGTCTCTTCTTCCCATATGTCCTTATGTTCCGTGACTTCTCTCTGTATGTTATTCTGTAGTGGCAACAAGATTCACATAAAAAAAACAAACATAGTAGGTCATCATGGATTCTCAAATTAGGTGGCTGCCTATGACCCCATTCTGGTACTATGACCCCATTCTAGTGATTAAGTATGTCATTTTGCCCCCCCCCCCAAACCCCAGAACGTCTTTGCTAATAAGAGATACAGTTAAACAAAGATGTGATTGATTTGGTAGGAAAGGAGGGGGGTAAGCCTTTGTTCATTTTTTCCAAAGATAAAAAAAAGTTTCATTTGTTTAATGACACCTCGCGTGACGTCTTCAGAGTAATTGTGACGTCGGTCGTGTCCACATGCAAATTGATTTGATTGGCCGCCGTTTGACTTTGCAAAGGTGAAACCAAACACTGGTGGATTGAAAGGAAATTGGGGGAGGGGGGGTTAATGAATGTGTGCGAAGGTACATGTCGCAGTGTAATTAAAAGTGCGCATGTTTGTTTTCGAGTGATTGGACCATAAGATTTTGATTGGAGTCACACTGGACATTGTCTGTTGTTGTGATGGTGCGTCATTCATGACTATTTGTAGTTTGACTAGTTGTGACGGCGAGACTTGCTCCTGGTAGGTGGGTGCCGGTCAGCAGAGAGACTTTAGTTGGTAAAGTACCACATCATTCTTTATGACGTAAGAACCAGATAGAATATGATAGCCGAACCACCACCGTAAATGTTGGCAAATTACCTCCAGCCACATAATAGCCGCCATTATATTGTTGGACGTTGGTCAGTTTTGACATTGGTTCAGACAAAAAGGATTAGCAACCTCCATTCTGGACCTGTGAGGCAACATAAGGTGTCCTTGTGAGTGACAGTTAATGTTCCAGTCATTGCATTACAGTAACAGCACCTGATACCACTATCAGAGCACATTGCATTGCTTTACAGTAAAAGCACGGTGCATTGCACCACAGGTCCATCTATTCCTCCGTTCGATACTGGTCTATTTACTGCTCCGTTCGATACTGGTCTGTTTACTGCTCCGTTCGATACTTGTCTGTTTACTGCTCCGTTCTATACTGGTCTATTTACTGCTCCGTTCGATACTGGTCTGTTTACTGCTCCGTTCGATACTGGTCTGTTTACTGCTCCGTTCGATACTGTTCTGTCTATTCCTTTGGTCATATTTGCTCTATCCATTCCCCACCTGGTCAAGTCTGGTCTATCCATTGTTTATCAGAGTCTACCGGATGGACACGTGTTCTGTTATTGTTCTGTTACAGGGTTGTGTGCCTTGAAAGGAGAAATCGTTAAGTGGGTCACAGTGATCGGTCGATGGTCAGCCCCTGCCGCAGAAATCATTTCTCAAATTAATCGAACTGGTTCTGAACAGGACTGTCTTGAAACTAGTCTGAAGTACCCGCTTTGTCCCCCCTCCCCACTCCCTTGTCCGTCCCCCCCCACCCGTCCCCGTCCCCCCCACCCCCGCCCATCTCGCTGACCCTATGGCAGGTCTCAATTTCCTTATAAGCATTTTGACTGATTAGATCGTACATTGAGGACGAGTGGCTGGAAGTTGTATCAGATGAGGTATCTTGGTGGATCACTCTGGCTTACAGCCAGTCGAACTGTATGGGAGAATGATATAGATATGTCTGTGTATCTATCTGTCTGTCTGTGTATCTATCTGTCTGTCTGTGTATCTATCTGTCTGTGTATCTATCTGTCTGTGTATCTGTGTCTGTGTATCTATCTATCTGTCTGTGTATCTATCTGTCTGTGTATCTATCTGTCTGTCTGTGTATCTGTCTATCTGTCTGTGTATCTATCTGTCTGTCTGTGTATCTGTCTGTGTATCTATCTGTCTGTCTGTGTATCTATCTGTCTGTCT